>JARLTB010000137.1:2372500-2532915 GCA_030141615.1 Unio pictorum
ATGGCGAAATATGATTGGCTCAAACGGTTATACTTAAATAGCATCCATTCATGCGAGAACCGTTTCACGACGTAGATTATTTGTACCCAGACAAAATTAGGTAATAACATGGTCGCATCATGTTAAAAAATCATTTGAATGACTGTGTTAAATTAACGAGATTTTACATTAATGTACAACCGTTTGAGTCAATCATATTTCGCAGTTGACGTGTGTTCCACGTAGTGGACATGTTTTGAAAATGGCTCCTAACGCCGCCGCCTTAGCTACCGCTGGGGCCGCTGCTACAATCAATGCTGGAATCGCAGCTAACAGCGGAAATATCCCTCCTGATTTTATCTTGTTTTTGACTGCGGCCGCAGAGAATGAAAAATGAACGCCTTTTTTTATCTTTGAAAGCATCATTGAAGTGTTTTATTTGACGAGTTGTCAGCGATAATTTATTCTGACCACCAGTCATTTGTTCGTGTTTCAGCGTTATCGTTGTTCCACATTGCTTAACTGATTCCGATTGCAATTTTTTAATTTGACCGGGAGTTAACGTAACATTAATAACACTGTATGACATTATATTAAAACAGATTGATCTAATTGCTACATATTTGTGAAAATCAAAGATTTTCTACTGGTGCATCGATTACCGGTACTTTCATTCGTCCACCAACACCTTCGAGTAGCATTGATTTATCTGAAAGAATGAGAGCAATCGCTCTATAATTAGCAATACCACCAGGGCGGGTTACACGAGCTCTAAAGTGTATGTCAACTACGGATTGTCTTGTTAAATCAAGATGTTCCAGCGAAAAGTAATAAATCGGGTATTGATTCTTAAAATCCAACTGTGATATTTGCAGACCAGTATCGACATTTTGATCTCTCCCCATATATGACAACATACGATGATACACGCGTGCAATATGGTTATTGGTGTAATCAAGTTGTATGTCTTCGGATGGTTCTTGCAGGCCGTTTATTCTCAGCGAGACTTCATTAACACCTAATTGATCAAGTATCATATGGCTTCGTTCTTGATTACCAACTCGCGCATCATTCTGTAACGCAACAAATATATGACGTGGTGCTGAAACACCTTGTCATGCTGCCAGGTGCCATGTAAATGTACCATTGATATTATCTTGTTTAACATCTGTTGTTGTTGTTGTTAGCCAACTCAGTAATGATTTTCCTCCTTGATAAATAAATGATAGCAATCGATTTTCTGTTGTGATTGATGGGGTCATTACTGGCATCCACAGTGATAGTTTTTTTAAAATGACTTTACCGTCGGGAACACCAGCACGACGCCAGATTGCATCATTATCATTACCCTTTCGCACGAGTGCTACTGTATGCTTCGCTCCATAGATAACTTTTCGTACGTTTCTACAGAATCCGAAAATATGATGCAGTGCAATCGCGCATGAAAATCGTCTATGCTGTCCTTCTAACGTTGCTATGCGTGTTGCAAACCCCATGTTGTAATTAGGAATATTATTTATGACATCAAAGTCAGCTGCTGGTCTCACATATCCGGCTGGTGCTGGATTAACTGCTGTAGCTTGTGTTGCCTTTACTCTAGAATACTGGATGTGTTCAGGGTGATCAGTGAGATCCTTAGAAAACATCATAGGTGGACCCGCCGATCTTGTATAATCGTCAAAATATCTCGCTAACTCTATTATTATTGTGGCAACATCAACATCACGCTCTATATACTCAATTTCTCTTCCATCAATGAGATATCTAACGCTTTCTAATAGCTCCATTATACCATTATCAACAAAACCAACTCGGATAGTTGGGTTATTGTCATATGGTGTATTAGCATCAATATTTGTTCCAAGTTCTCCTTCGATTTCGATCATTGCTTCAGTGGGTAGAAAGTATTTACTGGTATCTTGGACTTAAAGTTCAATTCTTGATCGAAGACTTGGTTGTTCTGCATGATAGGAGTAATATTGATAATCGCGTACAGAATCATCCTTGCGCACTGGGGCGTCCATATCAAAGGCCAGATCAAGTGACTGTTTGAACATTTTATTATATATTCGTTGATCTAAATCATCGTTTTCGTCGTTGACGACTCCGTCGTTCGCTCAAGCCACTCCCCGCTATCGCGCTTGCAATAATATTTTGGTGTGCCTCATATGTATCTGAAGTCGCTGATGACGAAGTTACCAATATTGCTAGTTTTTGATCCACTGCGTTATTTATTATTTTACTAATATTTGCGAGCATCACTGTTGTAGATGGTAACAGCGAAGTCATCACTGGTTTCTTTTTTCGTCGAACTAATGCTGATAGTTTTTCCCGTGCAGTGGAAAACGCCTTCCCGGCAACATCACCAACAGCGCTAATACCCTTATCACAAATAACATCAATGGCTTTCATTGATAACTGTTTTGCTAACGGCGCCACTTTTGGAGCCATTCTTGCAAATAACCCCGCAATGGTATCACCGAGACCATCACCATAGTACGCGCTATAAACTGGCAGTCGTGAGTTTACTACGTAGACACTAGTTGGTTTATCATGGTTGTAGTGTGTGTTCATCCTTATAAAAATACTAATGATTCAAATGACTAATTTTTCAATTAGTCACTGTAATAGTCACGGTGGACAGCTTCGCTGTCAACTAATTCATCAGTAAACTCTCGGTACGTATTATATTCATGATGCCACCTTGAAATAAGCGCCTGCAGATATCAGCTGCTTCATTAATTATTTCTGGTGAGTTATTTCCAGCTCGTTTCCCTCCTATGAGAACCTCTAATCGTGTTATATCGCTGAGAATATTACCAGGACAGATACTCCCAATTAGACCACTGCCTAAAACTCTACTGGAACCCCCCTCCCCCCCGAACTATAACCAGTTGCACCGTGTGTATCCTCTTCCTGAAGTTCATCATCATCTAGATCAGATGGTATATACACGTCAGGTTGTGGTTGTTTTTTCTTTCTTCGTGTTTGCCTCCGTGTTGGTGTTGGGCGCTTTCTTTCCTGTTGTCGTTCTTCTATTTCTTGTCGTCGCTTTTCTATTTGTTGCTTATCATAATTATTAATTCCTTTGCTAAATTCTTCATACCCCAGTTCTCTTTTATTTACACGACCAATTCCTTTGTTTATTTTATATAACCAATCAACCCAATCATTACGTGTTATTCCACTATCGTTATACTCGTCCTTTAAAAAATATTTCTGGAATGATAGCTTTTAGCAGCAAAATCACCAAATATATGATAATCCTTTGGTTTTAATGATTGAAATTTTTTTATTTCTTGGAGAATTTATCAATAAAGGAAACAACTTTCTTGGTTTTACCAATATCACCCTGTTGTTCTTCAATAATGTCTCCCTGTTGTTGTTGTTGTGCAGCTATTTTTTCAAGCACGGGGAGAATGGGTCTCTCCGCTCGTTCTCCTTCTTTGGGGACATCTCCGTATATTGCTCGCTCCATAGATGACTGGACTTCTTTGGTTGCTGTAGTTACCGGTTTAAACAACTGTTCGGTATCTGTAGAAAAATCGGTCTGTAACATTTGTCTTTGTTGTAATTTTTGTCGAACAGAATCGCGTACGGGCAAGAATTTCTTAATTGCTACTAAACGCTCACGTGCCAATCTAGTCGTTAATGATTCATTTACCATTATTAATTATTGTATAATTCAAATAGAAAACAATTCACTTTTGTCACCATTAATGAGAAAACCTCTAAATGATTCATTTAGACAGAAACGACCATTTGACCCGACTGATAAAATCACAATATTTCTAGATTATTGATGATTTTTGTCAATTTTCGACAATTTTTTCGTTTCTTTTTGACCCGAAGATCATAAAAATGATTATTAATGAGAAAACCTCTAATTGATTCATTTTGAGAGCATTGACTAGTTTACCCTATTTTTCTGATCAAAAATGCAACAAAAACGACCCAAAAAATGACTAAAACGACCCAAAAATGTAACAAAAATCAATAATAAAAAAAATTGCCAAAATATTTTTAGTAATTAACACCTTGACTCTGTCAGCGATAAAATCCTTGAAAATTTCACTACGTGTTATTTACTTCCGTAGTCGTCGTTTGATATGTTATCTGTCTTTACAATTTACTTCCCTGCTGTAGTCTATTTACAAAACCCAAATGTGCTTTAACTGACAATGAACGCGCATACCTGTAGCATGTATAAACAATTCAATACCTGTCCATTGTGTTCTAGTTCATCGTGCACAACATACCTGTAGCATGTATAATTCTTCACAATACCTGGTACTACAGGTAGACGGATATGTTTTACTCTGTTGAGGTTACTAAGGGGCATTTTCGTTTTGGCGGATTATATTCGTTAATTCTCTGACATGGGAATTGATTATACGTATGTCTTCATATTGTTTTCCTAATTCTTTTCTGACCTTTTCGACAAGAGTGAATAACGTGACAAACTTACTAACATCATTACAATTTGGATGGGACTCGCGGATGGCAAACTGAATCCCTTTTATTAGTGCATAACTTTTTGGGAGTACGTATTTGTTATTTAAGATGCCGTATTCAATGTCTTGAAAATCAGGTAATATCATATCACAATTTAAATTCAGTTTGATATCCTGATCTTTCAATTTTATAATTTCACTAATTATTCTATTGATATTTTCAGGATTCATTTATATAATAAACATTTCTAATATATTTTTCAAAATTATATAGTAACTATGATGAGCGATTATCATTCATTGGGTCCCTTATTTGGCCTTTGTGTCTTTCATAGAGGTTTTTTATTTCTTTGAGATTATTATATTGTTGTTTATAGCCAACATCTCTCTGCTGCTATTTTTTTTTCTTTTTACCTCTATGACCGTTTCTTTTGGCCGATAATTCATTCTGAATTATCCTGTGGGGTTACCCTAATGTGACGTAGAGCTTTTTTCATCCATGTTACTATATATTCTGACGTCCATGATTATACCATGAAACATAGTCCCCTAGGAGGCCGGATCTAACTCGTTAATTGACGGGTTAGAACCACCAAGAAGGTATGTTTTGGGAATGGGCGTCACTTGATGGACGGCACAGGAAAATACAACATATAACAATGGATTATAGAATGATATGATATATATACAATGAATGAATGGAGATATATTATACAATGATATGATGTATATACAATGATTGACAATGGATGATGGGCGGGTCTACATTCACGTGACAACAATACAACCCGAATAAAATCCCAGGGTTGTGACTGTAAAAACATCCACATACCGTGAAACGGTATGCAAATTGTAATGTTGTGACACGTGGGCTTCGACGCAATGCCCAGCATATAGAAAGACGAAATAGTATATAACCTATTAAAACAAGGAAGTTCAACACGGAAATGTGCTATTTATATCTCTTTGTACTTAATAATGATTATTGACTGCATTTAAACAAAACCGACCATTAGAGAAAAACATATAAAAAAGAATTCAACTATTTGTGAATACAACTTTTAATTCTTTTTCTTACAAAAAACAGATAATTGATTATTCTATTTTGAGAATTATGATAAGAAAAACCAACCAATCAGCCATTGATTGGGACCTACAACTCCTTCATAAGCGACGAACATACCCAGACAAGGTTAGGTGAGTTATTTCCCTTTTGGTGTTATATATTATAGTACAAAATATTTAGATGTATGTAAATTGAATTCTATTTTTAAAACGATTTGAAAAAGCTGACTGATACATTCCCTCTGCAACAAATCGTACTGAGGGCATACAAATATCAAAATATTTTCCGGCTTTATTCATTGATTGAAATATCATTTGTTTGTTAGTTGCTGTATTAAATGATTTGACAGGTCTCTTCCCAATTGATTTACATGTACCAGTTTTCCCAGATGCAGTATTCTCACTCTGTGTAACAGCTTGTAAATTATTCAAAGAATTATCAGTCCTAATACCATTTATGTTATCAATTACAAAACCGTCTTTGATCAATCCATGGAAACACTCGAATACGATTCTGTGATTATAATAAGTTTTCCCTCCAGCACCAAACATCAAATATCCAAGATTACTCACAGCACCGACTGGTTTCTTCAATCTGCGATTTCTGACAACCCCATCACGAGACGCTTCATAATTGGTAATCACGGGATGCGGTTGAAATTCTTGGTTCATTTATATACTATAATATTATCTGTCTATTTCATTATTTGGTTTAATGATTACATTACTTAAAAATCTTTCAATGTAGTCCTGAGGCGTTCTTATGATTTTATCGCTGACTTTTTCAGAGTCATTGATGGAATTTTTTATTCATTTATCATAATAGCGCTTCAATTCTCTGTATTGTTTTCCCCCGGAACTGAGACACAATTGTGATTCTCCACGTGCTCCTACCCCACATACAATACATGGTTTTGGTCCAGAACTTCCACGACGAAAACTGTGTAAATGATATCCACAGAAATCACTTCTACATGATTTGTTACACGGGGTTACTGATCCAATCATAAGCCATTTGCAATGATTCATTATATAATAATTTTCTATTTAAATACTTGTTTTAATTATAACATGGAGGAGATGGAGAGATTATCAAAAATTACACCCTGGAAAAATGTTAAATTTAACCTCGATAGAGTCTCCATGGGCAAACATTTGAAGGGTCTAATAAGTGATAGAACCATCATAGGTAAAATTTGTGACTGTTTTAATGAATTCAAGCGTGATGGAGCATCTCACAGCTGGTCAACATTTCGAATTGGTGGTAGTGTTGATGCTACCATGAACAACGAATGGGCGGCAGTGATAATTTCACACCTTGACCACAAAAAGTATTTATTCAGTGTGAAATTCATCATCCGTTCAGAAACTGGAGATTGGATTATCAGAGATAAATTTGATCCCATCCTGAAAGATAAAAGAACAGTTGTTGTGAGTCATGATTCCAAACCAGGAATTCTGGCTGGAATTGACAAACCGTACTACGAGAGGTCTTATCCTCTAACAACAGTTGTTTATGGATTGTATTCGTTAAATGATAAACCAAACATTAAAAAACTAGCACCAATGAAATATTCATCGCTGAATTGCGTAGCTGAAAGAGTAATAGAACACTTCACAAATGCAACCTGCAGAAACAAATTGACTGATCTAAGACGTAAAAAAATAACCGAATGGGGGTTATCAGTGACGGAGAGCGGCGCAACAATTCAAAATGTAGTAGAACTAGAAACATCATTAAAATTCCCAATAACCGTAATGACGATAATAGGAGAAGTATTATACGAATCAAGATATAAATCAAATGGAGCCCCAATCAAAATTATTGATCATAATTCGCACACATGGAGTTCTTCAGTAACAATATTTCCACGAGAAAGAATCGTAAAATACCTACCAGTAGAGTACTCTGGGGAGTTCTCTGTAGAGTTCGCTGGACAAGAAAAGTTATTTGATTTTATTCGCAAGTTAAGTCAAAACGATCCAGTTTTCGTGTGGTTATTTCATAGTTTTGAGCACGAAGAGGGTAAATTCGATTACATTATTTAGTGGTCTTTATATTTTTCCTAATGCTGGCATCAGTAATATAAATGTGAAGGAACTTTAAGCTTGAGATAAATTCATAACATACGCACATACCTGGTCTGATAAATTACATGTGAAAACTTTTTACCTACCACTATTATATATAATTATTTTATGATAAAACAAATAATATATAGGAAATTATGTCTATATATTCAGCTGCTCTTATAATATTAATGTCTGCATATCACACCAACCTTTTAATTAGAAATTCTTTATTTAAAAATTATTCTGATGCTGGCTTTAAGTGACTTTCTTTCTTGCACTGTGTACTCTGCTGTATATTATATTTTATGCTGCCAACATCTTAATTATTTTGATTAGTTTTCATCTGAAATATTCTAACATGCTGCAACACATTAGTGAATAGAGGAACTGAATTATTAGCACGCAAACATTTGAACAGTACTTTAGAACAAACTTGTTGCAGCAAGTATTAATGGTAAATGCAAATATTACACTCAAAGACTTTGCTAATCTGAATCTGAGGCAACTCTTAAAATCAATAGAAGCAAATAATCATATGCAATGTTAGCAATTAAATAATGCCCTAGCCTTAATAATGCAATTGACCATATGACAAGGCTAACTGATCATGCCTTAAAGATATATTTCAATATAAATACATATCAATTCTTTGAATCTTGTAAAGATTTTCGGCTTGAAACATCAAATATGATGCATCTATTTTTCCTACATAATAATTAATCCATTAGAAAACTGGAGGAATATGTCTCGCTAGGTTCTCTGAATTTTCGAAATTTAAGGTTAAAATAACACAGGATTGAGACCTTGGGATATGTCCACTAAACAACACAACAAGATATGCACATATATACCAATCAGATGAAAATTAGTAAGTTTGGTCATGCACATGCAATCATATTTCACGGTAATAAACATGAAATCATTCATGCTATCAATTTTAATCTGATATTGTGCCTGCAAAGGAGACCTGTACATCTCTATAATAGAAAATATAAATACACATTTGGCACTGCTTTCTCAATCAATACAATATAAAAATTCAATGAAAAATCTGTACAATTAAGTCGAATTACTATTGTAATGGGTCTAGTGGCATTTTTCAGCATATGATATCCTATAAATGACAGCCAGTATATCTAGTTGGAAAAGAGGAGCTACTAAGAATTCCAAGAAGAATCAAGAACACAAAGGAAGATATTGATCAGGTCATATTGTTGGATAAATCTGAGACCTGAACCCATGAAGACAGTGGCATGTAAAAATACTTCATGTAATAACAATTACTGATTATTATTTGTTTTTTTGAATCAGAAACTACTGAAACTTTATTTGTAGATACATAAAATGTTACATGACATTTTCTCATCATAACTACTTGGTAACCACTGACTCCAGAGAAGTAATTTGATCACAACTTGTGAACTTAATTGTGAAAAGTCCCTTCTGAACTTGAAAAAGGAGACAAGCACTACTTATCAATGACTTAAATATATATCTTTCATTAACAAGATAAAATATATACTTTAGACAATTATTAAACAAACTCGTCATCTTTAGGTAAATAAGTAGACTGGTAGCATTCAATACTAAAATCTCCAAGATGCTTATAATGCAAAACTTCATAAGGTTGCAACCAGTTAACAAAAAAAACAAGAGTATGTCAACTTTTGCGATGCATACTGACTAGACAAAAGTACAGTTCAGTATGTAATTGGTTTATTCAACGGGAAGACAGAATTAGATTGGATAACATCTGTCCACCATTTACTATATATATATATATATATATATATATATATATATACACACACCTCTTCTGAATAGATAATTACTGCTTGGATATGAATGGTTAAGTCAAATTTGAATATAAACTAAAATATAGCCTTTCTCTTTCAAAAATGCAAAATGTATGTCATTTAATATAAATTTATCAGTAAACAAAGAAAAAAAAATCAATAAATGAAATAATTAATCCAACATAAAAATATCTCCAAAACAAAAGAATAATTTCTAATTCTGATTAAGACTTGTTAACCATGCTTGTGTTGGCATTAACAATCAACCATTAGAAAGGAACAGGAAATTCTGCATTGTTGTAAAATTGACTATAGAGCCATTCTCATCTCTCCAATGCTAAGTGGCTTATTCATTGGAAACAGCAACATGTTTATTTTAAATACACCATAACAGCATCTTGATATAATGTATATGTATACAGTATATATGCAAGCACGATAAATGTAATAGATAAATCAGAGCCAATTCCATTACATTGATAATAGAGCAAAATTTATTGTTTCTTGCATGGTAGGCAAAATAAAATGTACAAAAATATTGTGGAAATAAGTCTAGAAATTCAAAGTGGAAGATAGTCAAGGTTTGATATCCATGTTTGCAATATTACAATGTACACATTTCACTAAAAAAGTTTATTGCGTCTTTCTCTCTTAAAACATAATAATAAACCTTTAATGATATGGTGATGCATAAATTTGCAAAACAAATTGCTCTCACCTATAGAACAATAGGAAATCTCTGAAGAATCTGAAGAAACAGGATGATACACATACAATATAATTTAATACATAAAATTTATATTTAACCTGTATTTAGCTGATGGGTACAATTTAAAAAAGCAAATATATGAAGGAATTATTGAACAAAGCAATGATGGCAATACATTAGGAAACTCATGATTACCTTGGGTACTGCTGTTAGGTGAGGAAAAGCGAACATCTCTTGGCCACCATGAAGGCCGATTTTCTGGAATATATGCTGCTTTTCCTGAAAATTGTAAGACAAAAATATTAACATTAAAAATCATAATACATGTATTTTGTCTGTGGGTGCTCAATTAATAAACCATCATGTGCAAACAAATCACAATTATAACCAAGGCAGTGCTAGACAAATCAGATAACCCGACGCCTGAGGCGCCTCTTATTTCAGATCAGGACTGTCCTTTTGTCTATAAAGGTTCCGATTGGGCTTATACAAAAAATTAATAAAATTTGTCAGAAAAAACTTTGATTGCACTGATGAAATGCAGAAATGCATTTTCAAGATGTTGACATACCTGCCATAAAGATTAAAGTCTAATCGCTGCTGTCACATGTGAAGTGAAGATCTGATTTTAATCACATTGTTACGTGGCATGTCATGGTAAAACATCATTTGAACTCACAAACCACCTAACACAGTTGTTTTTTGAGAAAACAATTTTCAGTAATCTTTGGGGAAAAAAGAAGGATAAAAACTACCATTATCACTATATGCCCATTACATGCAGCAAATGAAAACAGTAAACATTCATAATGGGAGCTGATGTAAAACTATCTTTCATACTGTTTAAACTGCGTTAACTAAAAGGCTAAGTAAGAGGTCAAGTTATAAACCACCATTTCATATATTATTTAATTGGCTGACAATAGCTTGTGAAATGTGTTTGAACTCTGCAGAGGGTGAAACTACTGTGCAAGCTGCATTCAAATTCTCATTGCTTAGGAAATGGAACAACCCAATAGGTAAATAAATGAGATGCTATATGCATGTAGTAGAACAAAAGGTATTGTGAATCACTGCTCTGAATGAAAACATTTAAGCCATATATATTACCAGATCTTGGCAAGTTTGTGAATAGTACTGTTGTAACATCTCTTTGAAGTCAGATTTTACTGCACATATAAATGCAAAGCATGATCATTTCAACTGTCAGAATAGTAATCAAGTCTGATTCATATCTGAAGTTGATTTAGGAAGCAATTAGTTATCAATAGTAACAGCAAAGCCCAAGAAACATAAATTTAAGAACTCGTAGATGGAGTTTGAGCTTGTAAAACAAGCTACCACCAACAACAAAAACCACATCAAATATGGCAGGGGAGTGGCAGTGAATTATTTGTACATAGTTTAAACAACATATTGACACATGTCAAATTGGTTCTGACCATAATTGGCTAAGAGAAACCAACATAGAAGTTTGAATCAAAAAGACAATTAAGTTTCTATTGAGTGTAGTGACGAACACTAACTATACCTGCGCTACTTTCAAACCACCTAATTATCTAAATTGATATTTGAACTGTAGCAGTTTCAATTTTTAGTAACAAATAATATTAAAAAAAGAAGAAATAAATTGGGTACATGGAAATTAGATTTCAGGCTTGTGGAACTTCAGTCAGGGCTTGTGATGTTGGTTTTTTTTTAGCTCTAAAGGGTTGATCATACTTTTGTCTCCTTTTCGCTTCCAACAATGTTTTTAATATGTCATCATCTAATGATATGCATATTTGTTATTAATAGTTGCTGACGGAAACAATTGCTTTCTTATGGCCAAAAAGAGAACCAATAGCACAAATAAGATATCTATGCTGTGCACATCAGGGCTTTCCTTCTATTCTTTGATTTCTACATAAATTTTTTCCAGGATTTTGAAATACATATCCTTATAATCACCATAAATTCCATTCCTCCTGAGTATTACTGGTATTAGGAAAACAAGCTTGTCCCAACTGTATTTGGATGAATCAGCTCATGACAATTCAAGAGGCTCCTCTGTTTGTCTTGCAACATCTATGAACAGATATTAAAAAAGCTTGATAAGTGCTGTACCAGACAATTCTCACTGTATGAATTAATATTAAACATGATAAAACAATAGAAACGTTCAAAGACTGTTAAACTTGTTCAGCAGCGATCTTTGTAGTGGGCTTTGACAACAACTAGCAAAATAACATCTGCACCCATCACACATTAACAACATATGAAACTCTCAACCAAACTGATTTTAAAAAATAGTTATATCTCTTTGATAGACTAATTGTTAGTCATGCATAGTGCTGAGCAATAAAGTTTCTAAATTTTGTATGCAGAAAACTAAATAACAACCAACATTTCAAACATCATTTTCACGATTTCCTTAAATATATAAAGTAACTGCATGGTAAAAAATATTTATTATAACTAACCATTTCCTTGACTGGGCATGTACAGCCGACCCAAAGAAACCTGCTTGAATTTGTCCACTACAGTTCGACTAGTAGCAAAAGCATTCATGTGATCAGTTGCTGAAATAAAATTTATCATAAATATTTAAGGAAAAATAATGATTATATAAATCTCAACCTATATTTTGTATTAAAGAACTTTTCTAACTTGAAAACAATGACTCACATCTTGTATTTTAAATCAAAGCATAATAAAACTTATTGTACTTTATCAGACCTGCCAACATTGCAGAAATCAAAGTCAGGAAATTGCCCCCATATTACTATTAAAAATCAGATGGTAGGGTAAACAAATTATGGGGGGGGTACAAGAGCAAGGTGTACATGTCATGATAAACATGTTTACTTGTGTTATTTCAGTCCAGTGTGTGTTGCCGATTGGTATTTCTGAAAAAGTTTATCATTTATTTGGCCTTAGGTGCCAAAATTGGTAACAAGAATAGCTTCCAGGGCTGATACTGACAGGCTAGTGCTGAGACTAGTTGTTTTGTTTTTCCTCTAACCATTGAGAATGCTCCCTCCGCATTACTGTTGCTGTGCAGTGTTGAAAGTACTGATAGCATTACTCTCCGAAGAGATGGAATCAACAGTTGGCCAGATCCATTCTTTGTTTCTTCTTGAGAGCAAACCACCAACGGATGACTTACTTAGTCATGCAAGCATTGCAGATGTTGTATAAACAATCTGAATTATCATTTTAAGGACCTGGACCTTTTCTTCAACCGAATGGAAGGAAATAACACATATGATATGCATAGTTTCAGATTTCCCAAATCAACAATTCTGACGCAGATTTTAAATGTGGAAAGAGCCGATCATCACTCGCAGAATGCATGATAGGCCACACAAGTCAGTGGAAAATGAAAGCATACTCTCCATCACTTCTATATTTTTATTATTTCTTTTTCTTGGGTGGTAAAAAGTCATGTTACTTTCTTTTCATATTTTGTTTTCGCTTCTTGCAGATAAACTTATTCATTATGATGCTGAGATTTACTGATGGGGTCGTATAAAGAGAACCACAGTGTGTGACAATATATTGGCAGATGAAAACCAAAAGCAAGCAAGATATGGTAAAATATGAAACATACCACACGCAGAAAATCCACAAAAAGAAACAAGGAAATGTAAATTGAAGTTTTTTATACCAAAAAAAAATACAGTATGTTTTTCTCTGGGAGTTTAAATATTTGGACTTGTTCTTAAAAATCAGAGAATCAGGATAAACATCCATAAATCTGGATTTCCCAAAATTTTCAGTACGTTTGGCAAGTCGGCTTTATATAAAATAATTTTTGGAGAATTTATTATTTAAATACTTTTGATGATCTGTTTATAAATGAGTTGCAAACTCAACAGTTACAGTTAGATTGTTAAAAAACAAGAAATGGTACCCTTAAAAACAATTGAGCATATGGATATTAAATGACTGCTTTCTGCACTTATATTTAAGACTTAAGGTAATAAAACACATTATTCATTAGTATCTGCCAGCTTTTCTCATTAAATGACTCAGTTACATTTCTTGGTGTCTACTTTATGTAAACCTTGCAAGGACACATCCGGCCTAAAACACCAACTCATGGGGCACGAAAGCAATTCACTTAAGAAAAGCCAAGAAGTATAATTTGAAAGTTGTATTGATGGTGTTTATTAATAGTGAAATGTTTGACAGAAATGGCTTATTAAGTAGGGATGACTATGAAATACATAAAATGAAATCACCTTTCGATTCCACTCTATCTCCTCGTAAAAAGCATCATATCAAAATTTGGTGGTTGTTCACATTTTTTTAACCATGCATCAGCCTAGGTAATGAAAAAATACAAAAATACGAGATATGATAAAAGCATTTCTTATTTCAGTTTGACTGGTATCATTTATTATTTCCATGCATCTCCTGAAATACCTAGAATGAATTATGTAAAGTCAACAAAATGCTCTTAGAGCACTCCAGTAGCCTTGTAGTGGTCGGAGTGTCCGCCTCAGATGTGAGAGGTCATGCGTTCAACCCCCATCCAACCGAGTCATACAAAACACTTCTAAAAATGGTACTAGCAGCCTTACGTGATGTTCAGTATTAATAGGTTAGTGTTAGGACTGGTCCGCCAGGTGTCAGGATAATGTGACTAGGTGGGACTTCATGCTTCATGTCTGCAGCATGATGCCCCAGTGCTAGACATTACTTAAAACTGCAGACATCTTAGCAATATTACTTTGACTCTATGCAAAAAAAGCTTAAGATACATGGTCCAAAAGTACTTTCTTGCTAATGTTTTTACCATATATCATGGAACATGATAAAATAAATTCTTTATTTTTGTCCTGTCCAAGTACTTTTGGTGAAACTTTTTTCGACTAGGTCATATATCCCATGATTTAAGAAACAAACAAAAATTTGTGTTCAATTTGTGCGTGTCCCAAACACTGGATGTTAGAATAAAATAGATACACAATATGCTTCTTCGATAAAAAAAAAATGAAGATTCTTACCTTGTACTGTGAAAATTTATTATCCATCAATGATTTCTTAAAGACAAATTATGTGAATAGATTTGGATAATATAAAATCATTTGATTAGTTTATGAAGGCGAGAACAGAAAAAAGCTTTATAAGTGCTGACAATATGATGAAAACGTGCATGAAACTCCAGTGTACTTTGATCATATTCACACAAAATGTGTGCATGGGAAGGATTGGGATGATGAGATGCAGTAGATTAAAGAGTGTTTATACCTTGAGTATACAGTTTAATATTTTTAAAAAAATGTATTTAAGTTTGGTTGCAACTTACAACTTATAAAAAAAAACAGAAAGATGTGTCCAGAACAGACAGTGCCAAACAAAAGAGAGGTTTTTCCGCTAAGTCGATCATCTGTGTTTCTTACCAAACCTAACACTTTCACCCTCCATGGCAGAAAATAAATAAATCACAAAACATAACATTAACTATATTTATAATATTGAAAAACAGAAAATGACCAACCGGTACCTTAATCTTAAAAGAAGTGCAATGGGAAACGGATATATGTTTGTCCTTACATTGTTACTAATGTAACATTTACAGGCTGTAAAGGAAACTTTGCTGTTCGCCATGTAATTATTGCAACTTTATTAAAAAAGGCAAATGGCTTGGATGTCGATGAAGTAAATATTTTATATAGCAGATTAAATTTTAATTACACTAATACTGATGGTCAGATATCATATTAAAATAAAAGTATGAGCATGATTCTTTCCAAAGTGCAAAACCAAAACTTGGAGTTTCATCAACTGAATGTCAACTTATTCTCTGACCCCATAGTAGATGACCTCGTAAAATGGAAAACTGCGTTCTGCCTAAATGACAGTAAAGTCAAACACCAATAACTACTTTTTATCAGTAGACTTGAATTGGCATTGTTCAAAGGATTCAAATGCTTTCTAATTATAAAGCCAATGTTATTGTGATTGTCTTTAATATAAGTCATACAGGTTATGTGTGTGCATTTAACCATCTTAAATTATACATAAATTGTTGTACTAAAATTTAATACTAATTTACTTTTAAAAAATCTATTCAATCCTGATTATCCATTATTGTGCACTTTAACTGCCTTAAGAAAATTCCTGATGAAAAATAAGCAGTCGCTAATGACTTTATGTCGATCAAACTGGTATAAGAAAAGAGAATGTCAAATCAAATCATCACAATATAGAGAAGTATGTATTTTTTGATCGACATGCATTTCATTGCAACATCAAAGCACATGACTTCCAGTTGGGATATATATTGATTACACCTTTAGTTTGATTTGTCCAAAGATGTTGACATACTTCACATTGAAAATTATAGCATTTTATGTGATAACTTGTTCAAAGGAAACCATTTGGCTTTTCTTTTATACTATACGTTATTGGTAAGAATGTGATACGGATCAGAGAATATTTTTATGAAAATTCAACAAAATGTGCAAATTATGGAGGGTTTCACACGGGCGAGGTTTTATGTATAAATATAAAATAAAATATGCCACGAATTTTGTGGTAGTTATCTTTGTTTTGTGGGAATATGGTTGTAGTATAACACACCCTCTGTCTCATCTTTAACCGGAAATGTGTCAGTTCTTTCCATTGAGCGACTGGTAGAGGTAGCAATCAGTCTGACATTTTATCAATAAAGTACATGTACAACAAAATCTGTGATAACGCAAAACGACCTTATCAGTATAATAAATTAACATATATTGTTATATATATGTTTTATAGTACATCAAGGAGATTTATTGTAAGGTACTTTACTGACTAAACGTCAGACTCCTTCGGTAGCAACTATACACTCAATAAATGTAAATATCATTACTATTGCTAACCGTAACCAGCAGTGTGTTTTTATTAGAAATGCTACAAAATAGTATAAATTGTGCTTGATACTTTTGGATATGAAATTAATGTGGTAGTAAAAAAGATTAAGATACAATTTAAATTTGTATCTTGACAGATGATACGTGATTGTTTTCTGTTTGAAAAATAAGACCCCCACCCTATAATAATTTAAAAGAAACTTTTGAAGTGTTTAAGGTTACCCACAGCTCAGGCTGTTGTAGCACCCATACCACCAGCATAAACCTCTTCATTTTGTCTGTGATTTTACACTGTTTAAAGAATATTTTAATATTAATATGACGAAAAATGCTAACACAATCCAACTATTCAATAACGCAAATAAAGAAACGAATAAAAATAAAAAGCATATACAGTAACAAAAAAAAATGCTAACATTTTGGAGAATTCTTTTGCTTATGCTGGCAATAAAATAAGTTGTTTGCACTTGCTATGAGTGAAAACCAGGTAAAGGAATATACTTTATCTGCTAAATTCTTATTTATTATGATTCTCAAAAACACCATATGTATTATTCAGAGATGAAATTCTAAATTTGCCTTGTTGTCTGTTATCCCTATACATTCACAGGAGTCTGACGTTTTATCAATAAAGTACGGCGAAATGTCTGACAACATAAACATATTATTGATAAGGGTATTTCATTTTGTCAGACATTTTGCCGTACTTTATTGATAAATCGTCAGACTCCTGTGATACACTGTAGGACTACTCGAGACAAGCGAATCTCGACTGCTCCACTTGTTCTTGCAAACATTCCAAATCTGGTAAGCATATACATCTATAAAAGTGCAAACCTTAAAGCAATATCTAGCCACAGGAGTCTGACGTTTTATCAATAAAGTACGGCGAAATGTCTGACAAAATGAAATACCCTTAACAATAATATATATATAAACACAAGGAGTGCAAGCGTGACCACAACCCTTTGCTCGATTCGACATTTTCTCACGAGTCTTTTATCGCTTCAGAATCGCAAGAAGACTTAAAAACTACACACATGCATTCAAAAGACAGTTACTTACCAACGCATAGCTCTTAAATGACCATGTCCTGAATCCAACCGGCGAATTAACCTTTTATTTCTTCCACAAGTACGGTCACATTAGCCAATGTAGGTTGATCTCCTGCCAGAAGTAGCCCATTCTCTACCAGTTTCTACCCTGCTGTAAATATGCTGAATAACATGATGAAAGTAATTTCTCAAGTTAAAATGTTCATCTTGCTTTTTATTTCAGATTGTATCATTTTATAATTTTATTTAAATTTACAGAACAGAAATATGTAGTAAAAAATGTGGTAGTAGATATAACGGTTGATGACGTCATCACACTTCAAATATTTACGACTGTTGCTGGATCCGGTAACTTTAAAAACACAGATTCTGCGCCGTGTTCGGTACAATTATTAGACACCAACGGATATTTACTGCAGGGTAGAAACTGGTAGAGAATGGGCTACTTCCGGCAGGAGATCAGCCTACATTGGCTTGCACTCCTTGTGTTTATATATATGTTATTTCATTTTGTCAGACATTTCGCCGTACTTTATTGATAAAACGTCAGACTCCTGTGGTCTAGCAATGGAAAAACATTTTAAACTTTTGAGTAAGGAAATATGTAACATATAAAACATACGCGTGGAATTTGATTAAAGAACTATACACTCACAGAAGCCGCCATTGTTGTTGGAACCAGAAATTGAAAAATTGCGCATGCTCAGATTTAAGAAGCAGTTTTGACGTTATTATTTTGTGCGTTCCATTCTGAGACATTTTTTGTCGAGCAATATACCTCGATGAGGGAGGGAGAATGGTCATTGAAAGAAGCACATGAGAAACTGTTTACTCAGAATTGGGATTTACACATGCACATCAGATTACATAATGGAGAAAAAAACATTCAAGTGTGAAGTTTGTGAGAAATTGTTTACCCATAATGAAAGTTTAAAGATCCACGTGAAAATACATACTGGAGAAAAACTATTCAGATGTGAAGTCTGTGAGAAAATGTTTACTCAGCATGGTAATTTAATGAAACACATGAGAATTCATACTGGAGATAAACCATTCAAATGTGAAGTTTGTGACAAAATGTTTGCTCAGAATTGTAGTTTAAAGCAACACATGAGAATACATATTGCAGAAACACCATTCAAATGTGAAGTTTGTGAGAAAATGTTTACTGAGAAAAGTGCTTTAAAGATGCACATGAGAATAAATACTGGAGAAAAACCATTCAAATGTGAACTTTGTGAGAAAATGTTTAGTCAGATTAGTAGTTTAATTAGGCACATGAGAATACATACTGGAGAAAAACCATTCAATTGTGAAGTTTGTGGGAAAATGTTTACGGAGAATGGTAATTTAAAGCAACACATGAGAATACATACTGGAGAAAAACCATTCAAATGTGAAGTTTGTGAGAAAATGTTTACTAATAATTTAAAGCAGCACATGATCACACATACTGGAGAAAAAACATTCAAATGTGAACTTTGTGAGAAAACGTTTAGTCTGAATTGTTTTTTAATTAAGCACACGAGAATACATACTGGAGAAAAACCATTCAAATGTGAAGTTTGTGGGAAAATGTTTACGGAGGATAAAAGTTTAAAGCATCACATGAGAATACATACTGGAGAAAAACCATTCAAATGTGAAGTTTGTGACAAAATGTTTAGTAGTAATTTAAAGCAGCACATGATCACACATACTGGAGAAAAAACATTCAAATGTGAATTTTGTGAGAAAACGTTTAGTCTGAATTGTTATTTAATGAAGCACATGAGAATACATGCAGAAAAAACATTTAAATGTGACATTTGTGAGAAAATGTTTGCTCAGGAAGATAATTTAAAGAAGCACATGAGAATACATACTGGAGAAAAACCATTCAAATGTGGCGTTTGTAAAAAAATGTTTACTCAGAATAATAATTTAAAGCGACACGAGAATGCATGCTGGAGAAAAACCATTCAAATGTGAAGTTTGTGAGAAAATGTTTACTCTGAATGGTCATTTAAAGCAACACATGAGAATACATAGTGGGGAAAAAAATATTCAAATGTGAAGTTTGTGAGAAAATGTTTAATAAGAATTGGAATTTAAAGAAGCACATGAAAATACATACTGAAGCAAAACCATTTTAATGTGAAGTTTGTGAGAATGTTTACTCAGAAAAAGTGATTTTAAGATGCACATGAGAATACATACTGGAGAAAAAGCATTTAAATGTGACATTTGTGAGAAAATGTTTAATCAGAATCAGGATTTAAAGATGCACGTGAGCATACATACTGGAGAAAAAAAACATTCAAATGTGAAGTTTTTGAGAAAATGTTTATCCGTAATGATCGTTTAAAGATCCACACGAGATACATACAGAAGAAAAACTATTCAGATGTGAAGTCTGTGAGAAAATGTTTACTCAGAATCAGGATTTAAGAAGCACATGAGAATACATACTGGAGAAAAAACATTTAAATGTGACATTTGTGAGAAAATATTTATTCAGAATCAGGATTTAAAGATGTACGTGAGCATACATACTGGAGAAAAAACATTCAAATGTGAAGTTTTTGAGTAAATGTTTATCCGTAATGATCGTTTAAATATCCACACGAGATACATACAGAAGAAAAGCTATTCAGATGTGAAGTCTATGAGAAAATGTTTCCTCATCATGGCAGTTTAATGAAGCACATATTTGAGAAACACCATTGAAATGTAAAGCTTGTGAGAAAATGTTTGCTCAGAATCAGGATTTAAAGAAGCACATGAGAATACATACTGGAGAAAAACCATTCTAATATGAATTTTGTGAGAAAATGTTTACTCAGAAAAGTGTTTTTAAGATGCACATGAGAATACATACTAGAGAAAAAACATTCAAATGTGAAGTTTTTGAGAAAATGTTTATCCATAAAGATCCACATGAGAATACATACTGGACAAAAACTATTCAGATGTGAAGTCTGTGAGAAAATGTTTACTCATCATGGTAATTTAATGAATCACATGAGAATACATACTGGAGAAACACCATTCAGATGTGAAGTTTATGAGAAAATTTATTCAGAAATGTGATTTGAAGAAGCACATGAGAATACTTACTGTGTTACGTGCTTAGGCTCGAATAAGCAGCAACACAGAAAGAGTGAAAACTAACAAGCTTGTATAACTTGAACAATGAATTTATTAAGTACAGTTATTTTCATAAAGTAAATAAACTTACGGTTTGAAAGAGTCAAATCCAACATTAATCCAATATAAAATTCACAAAAATAATCCACTAATGGAATTGCAAGAGTCCTGATAAATAAATGTTCTAATAGTTCCAGGTTCGAATCTTGACGATGTAATCCAAAATGGCTGACAAAGTCACGTGATGCAATTCTTGTTTTATTATCATCCAAATGAATTATGAGCACGTTTTCTCCTCCAAATAGATAAATAAATCCTCTTTTTTCAATGAATTGACACGATGTCCAGAACAAGATAATTAAAATTATAACTCAAACATAAATACACAACTACTAACTTTAAAGCCCAGATTCTACTGCATCTCTCTTCCAGTACACTGATTTAAATATCTGTTTTTAATATGTAAACAAGGGATCACGTGATTTTCTAGAAATTGATAGAAGTTCATGGAAGGTCACAGAAAGAGACTGCCTTCACTAAATCACGTACTCTAGATATTTCCTACACCCAAGAACTAAAAATAAAACGTTGTCCTTGAAATTAACCAATAGTTTTAGATGCTTCTTGACAATGTCTAAAGCAGGGTCAGGAATTAGTTCAACAAGCCAAGGTCAAAAACTTGTTTACAGTAAAAGGAAGGTCAGCCTGAACTTTGTAGATAAAATCTCCCAATTAATGAATATTAAAACCTAAATGACAAATTTGGATTTAACAATTAAAAAATAAATAATTTAAATGCAATAGACTTAACAACTGGAGAAAGTGTAAAGTTTGTGAGAAAATGTTTCCTCAAAATGGTCATTTAAAGAAGTTCATTAGAATACATACTGGAGAAAAAACATTCAAATGTGAAGTTTGTGAGAAAATGTTTATGCGGAATTGTGCTTTAAAGAAGCAAATGAGAATGTATACTAGAGTAAAACCATTTAAATGTGAAGTATGTGAGAAAATGTTTTATGCAGAATGATGTTTTTAAGGAGCATGCGAGATTACATACATTGCTATTTTCACATGAATTGCGAGTGTGAAACACATTTTGGGGACTATTTCTAAAAACATCACAATACATCGTTTTCCAAGCAATTTCCTTTAGTATAATGCGTAGTTCTGTTAAAAACAATATTTTCCATTGGTTATTTTCTTCGTGCAAAGACAGGAGGTGAAAAGTTGGGATTTTTTTTTTTGGGTTGCAGCTTAGTGAGCAAAACTATCGTTTTTGTATGGGGACCACTCTTTATTCAAAGTTAAAAATGCCCACAATATTCTACCTTCTTACAAAGATTCCGACTAGTCTGCCTTAAATCTGAGGCCAAAAAGTCTATATTCTGGACAAAAAAATTGGATTCCATCCACAAATTTAGGGTGAAAACAACTGATCCAAAAATTAGGTTATTCCCTCCGTATTTTTTAGTACAACTAAAATGTCCAAATTCTTGCTTTCACTGTAGAGCTAAATCTGTATACCTTTCTATAATACCACTCAATTTAGTGTATTTTACATGACCTTGATGTTACAGAGCTTGGCAATTGGCCGTAGGCTACTACCTCCTGCCCATAAACGTTGTTCCATGGGTTAATGTGTTAAAGGTGCACATGAGAAAACATACCAGACAAAAAGCTTTCATATGTAAGTTTGTGAGCAAAGTTTTAAGCAGAATAGTGATTTAAAGATGCACATGAGAAAACAGAATGGAGAGATACCATTTAAATGTGAAGTTTTCGATAGAATGTTGAGGCATAATAATGTACTAAAAAAATATGGTCATGCATGTTTCAGATGTCTATAAAGAAACAGTCAAAGGTTAGACATTTCAGTTTTAGTTCCAAAGATTTGCTTTAACTCATTCAGCCTCGATCCTGTCAATATGCATGATCTGTTTTCTGCATTAAATGACCAATCCTGCCAGTAGTCGAAGTGTGTTGACTGCATTCAATGGCCGATCCCATCCGTTGTCACTTTGAATGTGTGTTAGATACAATGTGTCTTATTGGTTATATTAACCGCTCCGGTGGCCTAGTGGTTAGAGCGTCCGCCTTGGAAGCAGGAGGTCGTCGGTTCGATCCCCGGCCGAGTCATACCAAAGACTTACAAAAATGGTACTAACAGCTGCCTCGCTTGATGCTCAGCATTAAGAGGTTAGTGTTAGGACTGGTCGGCCTGGTGTCAGGATAATGTGACTGGGTGAGGTGCTAGACATCACTATAAACTGCCTCAATGCAGACATCGTAGCGATATGACTGAAAAATTGTTAAAGCTACGTTAAAAATCCTAATCAAACAAAATCTTATTGGTTATAGTTTTTCCAAGAATCTGACCAATATTAACCAAGTTTCTAAGGTTTAATCTTGAACAAGCAAAGCAAAAATATGGTCTGCAGTTGGATATTTTGCAAGATTTAGATTCAGACTTAGACTGAATAATTAGAAGAAGATGATGCTAAAAGTGATGAAGATAGATTTCTTGCAGATCTAGCAAATTGTGGCCATCATGTTAAGTTTGTAAATAGTGTATAAATAAGCTGTGAAAGACTCAGACAAATAAAAAAAAAGTTGTACATCACCGGGGCTGAATGAGTTAAATAGTAATTGTGACTATTGATTTTTGTTTATAAAGCATCTATGTATATATATATATATATATATATATATATATATATATATATATATATATATATATATGAATGCAGTTATCGGGGGACATACTTGCATAAAACCAATCATTCGGGGACATTTGCTTTTCAGATGCTTTAAACATAATTATTTCATGTTTATTTGGTGGCTGCCTTTTTAGTTATCAAGTCGAAGAACAAAATTAAACCTCACTGATAATTCACTTAAAAATGTATCATATAGATATAAATGTCCCCTGAAAGTTGTCCCCCGATAGTAAAATCCTTTTTGTCCATGCTCATTGCCGAACTTTAGGGTACAATGTATATATTATTATACATACATGTACTAACAATGTCATTGGGGGCCTTACTGTATACATATCCACCTATTCGGGTACATTCACAAATATATAGAGGGTATTTGCTTGAAACAAGTGAATAATGGATATATTTCATAGAATGTGTGAAAAGCTCTTTTCATGAGCAACTATAATATTTTTGTTATGATCAATCATATTGTCTAATAACTTTTAGAACACAATGAAGTAGCATATTTCTTAATGAATCCCCTCAATGTCAGCAGTTTAAAATGCTCCTTCCGCATGCACGGTAAATAAGCTGAAGAAAAGAAAAAGAAAAGAAAAAAGAAACATGTTGATCATTGGTTGGATTTGAACCGCAGTCATTAAGTTTTCCAGATGGCCATCTGTACCTTTACATTATGCAAGCATCAAAAACATTGAAATTTCTTATATATAATATCTAATGATGGCTGGTGAAAAGATTTTTTTCCCACTCTATCACAGATAATTCACTTGCAAAATTCAGTAATTCACTGCCTAGCATACAATAAATATATACATTAATTAATTATGTATATTTACTGACAAATATCTTACTCCCCTTTACAAAGTTCCTTATACATTTGTGGTAACCAAATATGCTATGTTTTCTAAAGACACTGTAAAGTGTTTAAAAACTGTAGATTATCCTTCATGTTACCTTATAAGTTTTCTGTCTCAACAAAGTTCCACAACGAATCAGTATATTTATTTTTTCAAACCTGTTTTATTGAAATTTTTACATTAACCATTTAGATGCAATTACACTTTAAATGCATCGTAAAATGGTTTGGATAATCTGATTTTCATGTTCTGAAACTTAAAACAGTAATTTATAATAAATGTCCCCGTGTGGAATCGGTAAATACTCCCGGCATTTAAAATTATTTTTTAACCTTTATATATTTTAAATGACATTTTTTTCCCGAGATTTTCCATCCTTGACTAAATACAATGTTTTTTCTCATTTATAACATTTTTTTCAAGAAACCATTTGTTTCCTTAGGTCTCAAATTTGTATTAAGTTCAAAGTTGGGTTTATATCATGGTTGTTATTCAAACAAGATAACGCTGTGTATCGTTTCCCTTTTTGTTTACATAACCATATGTAAAGCTTTCTATCAACAAATATCTTCTTGTTTTTCAATGCATATAACATTACAGTTTTGGTACAGTTCAGTTTGTACCTTTGAAATAATTTGTCAATTTCTTTTTCATGGGAGATATATCAGTTTCATTGGAAATCATTTTCCCTGGTGCTAATGGGTAACCCATGAAATAGTCATAAAAATTTAATTTAATCACCAAAAACACTTCAAAGTATCATAGTCATCTTATGTTTTAAATTGATTTTTTTCCCATCATGCCATGCAATGATTCCATGTTTGTGTGTAATTTGATTGCTAAGTACACATCTTACTCCAGTCACAATCATCAGGAACAGGCCATAATCTGGTATAAATTCAAATTTTACACCTAATATATCTTTAACCTTATATCTTGTGATAATCATGGAAAACGTTGAATAACCTAACTTTATGAACTCATTGCATATTAATATAGAGATTGCAGTACCCATATGCAATCAACCTCAATATGAAAATGCTATGTCTAATTATTGTTAAAAGATTTACTTGTCTATTGAATTTCCAGATAAACTGAAGAACTAATTAAAATGAAATTCAAAAACGTGGCATATGATGGTATAAGGATACGCTGCTTAATTGGGATAACTTATTATTTTAAGCTAAGATTTACATTCCATTAGGCGTCATTTTCCTCCAGTCAAAGTACATAAGTGAGTCCTGGTCTTAGATTAAAGGCTTGTAAATGGTTATCTTGGATTCATCACCTCAAATTTGTGATCTAATTAAATCAAACAATTTTGACAATAAGTAGATCATCAGACCTGGATCCATTTGTTTGCCCAACACTATTTAGAATTCTGTATAATCATCAGACCTGGATCATAATTGTTTACCCAATACTATTAATAATTCTTTATAATCATCAGGCCTGGATCCAATTGTTTACCTAATACTATTAATTATTCTTTATAATCATCAGACCTGGATCCAATTGTTTACCCAGACCATTCATAATTTTTTACAATCATCAGACCTGGATCCAATTGTTTACCCAATACTATTCATAATTCTTTACAATCGTCAGACCTGGATCCAATTGTTTACCCAATACTATTAACAATTCTTTATAATCATCAGACCTGGATCCAGTTGTTTACACAATATTATTAATAATTCTTTATTTACAGAGGGAACTTATTTAGAGGAAAATAATTTTCGCTTTAGGTCCTCTATAAAAGTGAAACAATATACATCATACAAGAAGTTAACAGAAATTACTATTTAGTTCAACATGTTTTGAGTAAAATAATTTGACTTAAATATCATCTCTTTTAAATACTAATATTTTTGGCAGCTTTTACGGCCTATGAAATCTTTTTCCACAAAAATATACCAGAGTATTGGAAACATTTTAAATTGTTAAATTTGATGGATGAATGTTTTATATGTGATGTTGACCTTAAATGGTATTAAGTGCTGAGTAATAGTTTTATAACTCCTGTAGGTACTCTGGAGCAGCTCCATTTAGACATTATGCACAAGGTATGTCTAGTGAAAATCAATCTTTTGATGTTTTAAGCCATTTCAGTAATGTAAAACAGGCTTTTAGTTTAAACATATAATTTCATAACTGTGTAGTTCAAGATTATACGTTCTGTAATACAGACAGTAAAGGATTAGAACGAAAACCAATAGTTAGTTTTTCTCCTTTTGACAATACAAACATTGTAAATTTATGTGAATATATATCAGATGAAATTGAGTTATAATGAAAATAATTTTAAATTGTTGAAGCCATAGTGAAAATTCTCTTAGCTAAAATATCAGCATTTAGGCATGGTAAATAGAGCACAAAGATGAACAATGAGGGACTTGATAAAAAATGAGAAGAAATAAAAAAGAAGTTACAAGCAGAAACTTAATTAAAATGTGTATGGCAATATGTATGAAATTGCAAAAATAAGGAGGAATAAAAACGGAAGGAAATTAAGAAAGCTATAAAAGAGGCAGATATAAAGTGAACTGTACTGCTTAATAGAGTGAGTTACATAATTGATATTTTACATGTATGTAGATGTTTAGAATGAAAGGTAACTGCACAAAAACACATTATTTTGCATAAAGTTTTCCTGGATTTAAACAAAAGTACAAACTCTATACTCATATGAATTTTATGTCAGTGTTATTACATAATTTGTTTCAACAATGCAAGAAAAAAGAACACACATTAAAAGTAAGATTTGTTTATTCAGCATATTTCATCCAAAACCAAACGTGAACTTTATTGCCTGATGAGCTAACAATGTAAAAGGTGAGGCTGTACTATATAAATATCTGTTCAAGGTAGACAACTGATGACTGACAGTGCACAACCACACCAAATGCTCACGTTTAAGGAAGCAATCAGATACTGTGAATTCATTTAACTTTTTGTTTTAGTGAAGGCTTTAATTTTCATGGATACTTAATTTTGTGTACTGGGTAAATTCACAGATATATAATTTTGTGTACTGGGTAAATTCACAGATATATAATTTTGTGTACTGGGTAAATTCACAGATATATAATTTTGTGTACTGGGTAAATTCACAGATATATAATTTTGTGTACTGGGTAAATTCACAGATATATAATTTTGTGTACTGGGCAAATTCACAGATATTTAATTTTGTGTTCTGGGTAAACTTACAGATATATAATTTTGTGTACTGGGTAAATTCACATATATAATTTTGTGTACTGGGTAAATTCACAGATATATAATTTTGTGTACTGGGTAAGGGATCCCATAGTTTTTGCAAAATAAATAGCCAGAGTTAAAACATGCAAATTAAAACAAAATGGTGTCTGAGAATGCAAATGTCATTAGTGAATAGGACATATTTTACATAGGAAAATACAGTATATAAGCCACAAAACATTTGTCAAATTTGGTGATCCTAGCATAAACCATGCTAGAGGTAAGAGGCTCATGTGGGTCTGAGATCACTCACATGACTGACAAAATAATTAGGGTACAAAGTTAATGTACGAGAACTTTTGATTCACATTTTGTAACTCGAGGAAGGAGTGATACAGCTAAAAAACAAGGTTTCAGTACAGTTTTTTGTGAGGTATACAAGGGTTTAAATGATATAGTAAATCTCGTAGCCCAATGTATGATAGGTGTGCATTTTTGTCACAGTTGATATTAAGCATAAGAGGGTCACTACCACTGAAACAAACCTGAACATTTTGGAGATTCTACAAATAAATGACAATTCAAAAAGTAAACAAAAGCCTCGTGAATGAACTGCTACCATTCTGGCCAAAAATAATTTTCAGGACATCAACATAAGAGCATTTTTTTCTTTTTAACCAATAAGTGTTGAAACCATTGCTGATGTTCTTGAGCAATAACAAGATTTTCAAAGTAGTTACTGTGACAGCCATACGTGGCTTAAAATTATTACAATTTTCATTTCGGACCAACTAGACATCATCTGAAGTCTTTTGGTGAAAACCCAATGTCAACAAGACCATCCTTTCAGTAGGAGTACCAAGATGGATATCATATCAGCCATATTGGATATAAGAAGTCTTTTAGTGAAAACTACATATTGATATGGCTATCCATTTAGGAGAAACAGCAATAAAAAGATTTTCAAGATCGTCTCTGTGTCAAGTTTAATGTAAATCATCCAAGTAGTTTACGAGTAACAAAAATACATTTGTGCTCATAGACGGTTGATGGACAACTGGCCATTCCACAAAATCATGTTTTATGACCAGTGGGGCTAAACATCAGAGGCCTTCTAAAAATCATGGAGCAAATATACATGTACATAATCATAAACAAGATCAATTAATAAATTTCATTACTGTCATTCAACCCCACCCAACACCGAGTCTAAATCTTTGTCCAAGTGCCCAAAAACCAAGAATCAAATTTATTGGCATACACTAAGTACAAACGTTTTACTCAAAATTCATTTGCATATGTACATAGGATCAATATATCGTAAATATAGTAGATATTAGTTGGAATAATATTTCCTAGTGAAGCTGGACAGCAAAAGTTTTCATATTGAACCTTAACACCCACAACCAAGTTTTTTCCCCACTCGGAAATGGAAAGGTGGAATGGACCGAAAAAGGAAGATTGTTTGAGCCAGATATGTGTATCCTGATTTGAATGACAAGATTTTTGAATGGTTTTTGCACCTGATGAATGATCCAAGAAAATGCGATAATTTTGTCAGTTGAAATAAGATATGATGACTTTACTGCAAGTAGAGGATGGCTGCACAGATTTCAACTCCAACAATATATTAAGTGTTCTATCCTTAGTCGAGAATCAGTTGATGTTAATAATGAAGTTTTCGAAGATTGGAAGAAAAGGATTGAATCATATATGCAGGGGATATGACAGCAAGGATATTTTAATTGTGACAAGACTGGTTTTTTTTAGACTGTTGCCAACAAGGTCGCTGGTACAAAAAAGGGGATTCATGTAAATACTATTCGCATTTGTCATCCCTCTCTAGAAAGGCCACCCTCATTATAAAGCCAATTTCCTGCTGCATAGGGGTGGCCCTATAAGAGGGAGATTACTGTATATATGTACCTCTATGTTTTAATGATCCATTTTTACAAAATGTGTTTAATGGAGTATCCTGCCTACATAAGAAAATGGCAAGGTTCAGTGTTATGTTTTCAATATGAAAAAGGAGTTCATCAGGGACTGACATTCTACTGCCCAAAAAGAATTTCCAGGAATTCAAGTTAACAACGTTTTAAAGTAATTTTAATTGCTGAGTATTGAAGTCATCTCTAATATTCATCAGCAATAACAAGATTTTTAAATTAGCTGTTCATTTAGGACCAACAAGACATGAAAGGAAGTCTTCTGGTAGAAACTTCATGCTGACATGACTTCCTGATCTTTTAGAGTAATAAAGAGATTTTCAGGATGGCTGCCATGATGGCCATATAGGAAAACAGGTTGGCACCATTTACACTTAGGACAAGCTAGACATCACAAATCTTTTGGTGAAACAACAATATCGATATGACTAGACATCTGGAAGTAGCAGGAGAAGTAGTGATAACAAGATGGTAACTGAAGCAGACATATAAAATGTCTCAGCAGCATATTCATTCAGGATCAACTAGAAATTACAAGAAGTCATTTAGTAATAAAAAAACATGCCAAGATGACCTTCCATTCAGGAATATCAGCGACAAAATTTCAGGATGGCCACACTACAGTGGCCATATCGGATGTGCAATGACACCATTTTAATTTAGGACCAACTTGTATGTTTGATGAAGATGTAAAGGATAAGTTTCATGGCAATCCTGAAGTAGTTTAGGAGGCAGAGCATTAACAAGCTTGTACCAATGAATGGACTGATGACATACCATCCAATAAGCATATGGAGAAACAGTGGAGATCCATATTTTATATAGAGATCTGTGCTAAGGGCCAAGTAAACAAATACAAACCATGACCTTCGCTGGAACCCAATGTCAACTATGTCTGGTTTTCAAAGTCATTTACAAAAGTATAGACATAATTGTTTTCATATCTGCACCATAATTGGATTATATGTACCCAAAATTAACGGAGATGTATCAAAAACTGCAGGAAAAGATACATGCACAAGAATCTGTCATTGTAATAAAAAAGAGCAATAATTTAACAACACAAATTTCAGGAGAGTAGTAATTTGGTGAAATGTGCAGCTTCAAATTGTAATTCATGGAAATGAACTGAAAACTTTGACAGTAGTTGTATTCACAAGATTTAAACTTGCACTACATCAAGCTGCAAGAAAAAGACAGTAATTCAAGCAACTATTGCAGGAATAATGTAATTTGTTGATATATGCGTCTTCAGATGATGACCATAATATGTATCAAGTTTCATAGATCCATCAGACAACTAGACTTTGTATTTACAAGATTAAGACATACACTGTATTGAGCTAAAAAAACAAAAATGACACTAGCTGAAGAGCCAAGTTATTTGTTTATATGCACATGTTTTGTTGTCATGTCTACAACATTTACCAAGTTTCACAGCAATGAACTGAAACATGTAAGATAATTGTGATTAGAAGACTTTGCCATACATGAAATTCAGTTGAAAGTAAGAATGAGAACTCTTATAAAAACTGCATAACAAAATAATTTGTCTATATGATCTTCATTAAGTGGTGCCTTTAATATTTATAACAGCTTCCGATTTCACTTCAGCTTTCCATTTACTCAAATCAGGCCTTTGCTGTGGGCTAAGATATCTTAACACAAAGATACAAATGTATCTTTAGCCAAAATTTGGATAGTGTGAGCAACAGCATTTAGTACAAACTGCATGTTTGGCTGTTAGAATTAAAAAGCTTAAAAGCTGTGTAATTTGCCTCATTTAGTCATTCACCTAAGTGTTTCATTCCATACTGTTGTGTAAATATATGCTTAGCACAATGTTGGCCATTGGTTGCAATGTTTCTTTGTATAACCTACCGTAATGACTCTAAATAATTCAAATTTGGTTAAATGTATGGCTAAATCACTCATAGAATAAATGCGGTATTGGCTAAATATGTGCTTGAACAAAGTTTGGGAAATGCCTGTAGGGTCACTGGTCAAGATCACTATGGATGGTTTCCAAAAAGGAATCTAGTATTCTATATTTTTTATGATCTCAAGAGTTTTGACATTTCATCAATTGCAAAGTTCAGTTTTGTCATAGCAATCACAGCTAAACTAGAGCAAGGTCAATCAAAGTGACAAACAATTCAAAACAATGCTTTATAGTATTTACTAGTAAATTGTTCTTTTATAATAAAGATTTGATTTTTTTACTCTGTTGGTAAATATTTGATAATTACATTGGAGAAAATCTACAAAGCTCCTGAACTGATTTTGTTTTATATAGCTCTTACCATAGTATGAATATACATCTCCACTGGTTTGTACCCCCATTCTGATTTTAAAACAAACAAGCCGTAAAAGAGATAAAAAATGTTCTGAACTTGGTCACCTAATTTATTGATTTAGAATTTCAAAGAGGATTATGACCAGGGAGACCCTAACACCATTATGGACTGCACGTTTCATCTCAAACAGAAGTGTTCAGCATACCTCGCTCATTGGTCACTTCCTAGACAAGTCTATTTTCAGCGAAGGGGTGGATGCACAACTACATGTGTATGTATACAGAATGAACATACTATGTCATCTACTTCGGATATTTACAATGCCACATCAAGTAAAAGAATGACAACCACAAATTTGCCTTTCACATGGATTTAACAAGTGGTTTAATTTCTATTTACATTATAGTGATGTTCAAGGGAAATAGACTCACCCATAGTATAAATAATAATAAAAATGAGAGCTTTGTATATCACCTAATTTTTAGAAGCTCTAAGCATTTTACAACATCTATAATTATTTGACTACAAAATAAAAACAAACATCATGAAATTATAATTAAAAAATCATGCTGAAAATATTTAAGGTAGGAAACAATATTAAGTCTTTAAGTTTGCTTTTGCAGTTGAAAAAGTTCAGTTTTAAGAGAACTCTTAAAAGGGATTACAGTGTCTTTGTGTCTAATGTCATTGGGCAATGCATTCCAGGTTGTTGGGCCCTGGTATGCAACTGAATTTTGTACATATGACTTTGTTTTCAAAGTGGGAATAATGAGTATATGATTTCCAGAAGAAGAGCAAAAGTATCTTGCTGGTTTGTACACATGGGGGAGGCCAAATAGGTATTGCTGGACTGGAGTCCATCAGTGAAATGTAGCAGTTATTGTATGGTACAGAGCAGTGGGGAGGTTTGTTTGATAGAGATGTGTGTTCTGATCATTTTACTCTAACATGGCACAGTGTTAGTTCAGAATGTACATTAAGCATAAAACCTACAGACAATGACAGTGCTAGGGCCTTACTAGTTAAGGTTGGGTTAGAAATAAATCAGTGAATGAAATGACTAAGTTCTGTGCATTTTTTATCACACCAACGATTTTCGTCATTGAAATTGATATAGTGGGCTATAATCAAACTAGTATTTAGGCAAAACTTTTAAAACCTACAACCTTTATCAAGTATTTAACAGAGTGATGGACCAACAGGAAGATGGATGCGTAGAAAATCTAAACAAGATCAAACTATTAAAACAAATGTTTAAATGTATAATTTTTTATTATTAAGCAACATATGACTCTAATGGTGTACGTTGTAGAGACAAAATTAACCAAATAATATTTCATGCATATGAAGAAAAAGAACTAATAGCATGTAGTGGTCCGATGTGTGTGTAAATTAAAATGCCTTTCTTTGCTTTATTTAAAATAACATCATAAAACAATTTTTACTTCAACATAAAAGATCTCTTTTCAATAAGTCTTTTTTATGTCTATCGGCAATTTTCTTGAAGCAAGAAGTTCAAATTCCCCTCGTAAAATATTGCTGACTGATGTTGTCAGTTGTTTACATTGTCACAGAATTAGGAGAAAATTGATTTTTTTTTTCCTGAATTACAAACTTATCTCACCATTTTTTTTTGTTTCGTCGTACATGCTTTACCTGGGGAGAATAAGTGGTTTTTTCCAAGGTAAACGGCGTGTAACGATTTGCATGTGCCTGACTTCGTATCACTTTAAGTCAGGAACATTAGAATCACGGGGTGCACGGTAATTTTGCCGTGAATTCTGCTCACCTATTTGAGGATATATAAGGCAGAATATTTCTGATAAATATTACGGGACCAAAAGTATCTTATCACAGGAAAGATAGCTCGTCATTCTATCTCCAGCCAAAGGGTTGATATTGTTGCTGATATTGTTGCTGATTGTAGCTAAACGTCTCTGAACGTATCTGATATCTTAGCTGAAATTGTTGCTGATATTGTAGCGGAACGTCTCTGATATTGTAGCGGAGCATCTCTGATATTGTAGCGGAACGTATCTGATTGTAGCTGAACGTCTCTGAATGTCTCTGAATTGTAGCTGAATGTGATTAACTGTGCCATTTGATTGTGAGATCAAATTGAGGTATCTGACTGTCTGTCTGTCGGATTGTCTGTCCGTCTACATCTGTCGTGATGTGTAAATATCCAGAAATCTAGAAGTCTGATTATCGGAGCTGTCTAGAGGTGTAAACATCCGGGGTGGCATCTAGGTATTTGGGAACGTTGTTTCTAGTAGATGCTGTATGATGTCTGTACGTGTAACTGTGGTAGTTACTTCAAATCACAGTAGTATTTCAAGGGATTATATGAATCTCAATAAAAGTTAGCAACTCGATTAAATACATGTATATCTTCGTTCTAGTTGTCGCAATCCATACGTGCGATAGTATAGTTTGATGTTTGTATTTATTTATCGCAATTTATACTTGCGTTAATATAACTTTTGTAAAGGTTCCTTGGATCTGTGTATAGTCCAAGAGATTCCTTTGTATCTGTGTTTTATTTTGTATTAATATTTAATTTATTCATGTATTGTGAATGGTTGTGAGTGTAATTGTTGGTTGCACGCATGAGTTATTGTGTTGATACATCATTATTTTTCATTAATAATTTATTTCGTAAATTTACATTATCTTTCACACATTGTGTTTGTGTTGTTCATTTAATCCACCATCCACTTGGTAACAATTCTGTTACATACATGATGCCAATGACACCTTAAATTGCTTTGTACTATAATATCAGCAGGCGCAACGTCCATAACCTGACCGATTTGAACGATAGTTGCATCTGCAAGGTACAGAACATGTCTTCCAACATCATTTCTTCTGTCTGCTCGTTCAGCTCGATGTCTGCCTGAGGCTTGTTGGGTTGTGTATACCTGAAAAATTTGGATCAGTAATTTTTAAATGAATTTTATTTATTCTAAACTAAACTAAGCAAGTCTTTTGAATGATTGTTTTGCTGTCACAATAGAAGAAATTAATATTATAAATAAAAATGTTCAAATTTCAATGCAATTTAGTTATGGAAATTAACAATCAGATTCTTCTTTTTAAATATTGGCAGCAAACATTGTAAAATGAGTAAAAACAAAACATTTATTACCTTTTGTGCATACTTGTTTACTGAACAAACATGGATATTACCAATGTGGTCTTAATATAGAAGCTATGATCCAAATTGCAGCAAAAACCATATGTGTGAACGATACAGAAACATAGTTCATTCAATTTTCCATCTCAAATGGTTCTAGAGCATTAAAACGCACCTGTTTAGCCTGGGCTATCTTTTTATAATTCAGAATCAAATTTTTCTCCTCTGATGTTGTGGAATAACTCTTAAATTTTTGGTAGGTCTGAAGCAGATGGAGTAGACACACTGGTACTTCACTTTTTTGCAAAGGGTTTTCTAAGAACTCTCTTTAATCTACCTCATCTAACTCTGACACTACTGCCAGCTTAAAGTATTTCTCCATTGATCTGAAGCAAATATATATTTAATTAAAATTAATTTGAAATTAATAACCACCAGGATAAGAATGTTGTGTATTTGTTAAATAGCATTCTGCTTTCAGAAATTTATCATTAAAGCCAAATCTAATCACACCACAAAAGTGTCAGAATTTACAAGTTGCTGCAAAAGAAATTAAGATTACAAATTTTTACATGGCTTACTTAAAAGAACAAACTTTCAAAATATTTTCCGTTTATGTCATCTCCTAACAGAGAGTTAGTTTTCAGGACAAACAATCCTAACCATTTTACTTCCAAAGAATCATCTCCAGGTTAGATGAGTGGAAAATTCCTTGAACTGGACTGTAGCATGTCCAGTTTGGTTAGCGAAAATCCTGAATATAAAAACACACACTGATATATAAAATTGCATTTACTGTTTCTTGCAGATGCAGCATCAATATTTGATAGAAGAAAACTACTATGTTTAAAGTGCCGAAATGATTTATGTCTCTATAATTTCTCTGACCATATGATGATTGATAGATTAGATTATGCTCTCCTTCAGATACAAATCTCACTATTTCTTTCCAACGCCTTGGTAATAGCTATTCCACACAGTTCATATTTATAGATTGTTTCAAAGTGTTGATACTCTTTCCTTAAGTCTGCATTCTAATGATATGTAAAGTTAAATATGGGCTTGGTTTGGTTACTTTTTGACACATAAACACAAGTATGTTATTTATTGCCAAGGCAATTGGAGCAAAGTGTCCTGCTTGAAGACAAACCACAGTAGCTGTCACAGTGTAGTTCAATGGTACGATTAAAAAATTTCACCCATGCAAAACTGACTTGGTAGATACTTATCATAATACTAATACCACAATACGAAAAATATGTGACATTTGAACAGAGGGGATTATAGTTAAAAATGGAAATGAGATAATCCTGGAAAAATACAAAATATGGTCATGTTTTGATTTGCTGCTGAGGTTTAACTTTTATGCATCCATTGCATTCTGTCTGTTTCATTTTTTTGTATAAATATGGTTTGCTATGAGAGCTCAAAGACCAAGTTTATAAAACATTTTATAGGGTGATACAAATACTAATACAAATGTAAGATGATGTATCTTTCTCAATGAAGCATCAGGATAAGCCAAATGAGGATACTTTGTTGTGATAACTCTTATGTGTTTCACAAACTTCCTTGGTATTTCAGGTACAGTGAAGCAAATAAATTTGAAACAAAGAGAAAATGTTATAACACAGTACTGTATAACCTGAAACTGGGTGTTCAACATCATCAGTGGCATCAGTACAAAGTACCTAAACAAAATCTTTGAGAAAAAAACCCAATGTTTAAATCTTTCTGTAAGCCCAGAATTCTGAACTGGTTAGACTTAGTGTCTCATTTTGTCACAAGAAAACTGTTTCAATTTATGATAAGTATTTCTCAGGTGACTAATAATGTGTGTTTCAAATTATAAACTGTATCTATAAAGATTATAACCTGTACAGATGTGGAAATGTTACATTGTGCACTTGACATATGCTGTCTCCCAACCACTCTGAAATATTCCACAATGCATCCAGGTTTACAGCTATTTAATTTTGATCCTCATCACTCCTTTTTATTAGATCTAGAAGACTTGATCGTGTGACGACTAACTCCTCATTTAGCTTGTGGCTGATTTTTGAAAAACGCCTTGTCGATATCTTCATGAGTATGACCCACAATAAGAAATGATAACCAAACCTGAAACATAATAATTATGCTATCTTTTATTGGGTTAAAACCATCAGAAATATCTAATATAAAGTTGCTCACAGATATTATCTTAAATTCAAAACATATTTATTGTCACATAAGGATAAATGCATTGTGAAATTCATATAGTGTAACCAGGCACTTAATTACTATGGGTATGACTAATATCATGACTACCTAGTTACATGTACCATGCAAGATCAGTTTGACAAAATAAATATGTGTCACAGACGAACAAAGAAATAATATTCACCAGGCAGGTAGATAATGTAAGAAACGGTGCTAATATCTTTGTAATATATACCATATTTTAAACAGCTTCCTACACTGTATAAAGTAATTATGTTTTAAAATATACAAGGTATGTTTATATTCCATACATGATGCAAGAATGACATATTCTACAACACAAAAATGCACATTTAATGACAAAACTATAACAATGTAGCCTTGATGATGATATAAAGACAAATCATTAAATTCTTAAATAAATGTAACTGTATAATTATACCAAAATAATTATTTTCTTATTTTATTGAAACTCGATAATTGTGCTGTTTTAAAAATCATGCCACATAACACTTAGGTTTGTTAAAAACAAGATTGTCTTGTAAAGGGACCAATTGTTACCAAAACAAAATTGAGGTGTTTAATTATATAAAACCACATTTTTTAAGTTGCTCATTCAACCAAATTCAAGTTGGACCAATAAATACAGCTTCTTTCCAAATACATATAATTTTTGACATCCACTGCCAAATAAAAATTAAATTACATGTGCGCAGCACATACATTGTATTATTGTAAAGCATTATTAATAAACATTTGCATAACAATCGCATAGTCTTCATGTTATCCTGCAAGTAAAGAAAGAAACAGTCATTATATATTTATTAATTAATAATATTAGTACCACAAATGTGATGAAGATAATAGGTTTGCCAGCTCAAGTCAGTTGCATCAATGTGTCCTTGGAAAAAGCACTTTGTTCCAATTCCCTTTGAATGATATTACGAAAATATCATATAAAACCAACAATTTCTTTATGGCATCAACATTCATTGAATCTCCTAGGAGTTGTTAAACTCTTTGCCCAGAAGGAAAGGGTTTCAAAACACCCAATGGGTTCAGCAATCAGTGACATTAGAAAAGAAACAAATGATTAATGTAAATAAAAACTTTATTAAAAACAATTCATCTGAATTATAGTGTTCTAACAATCAGTATGCTATATATTAGATTCGTTTAATTTTTAACCAAACTGCCTGCAGAAAGGCAGAGTTATTTGTTTTGGGTATAGACCCCCACCCCTAAAGGTCTAATGACTGTTTTATGACACAGTATAACACTGGCCCTTTCATGAATCCCATTACATCATATAATAATAACACAATTGTCTCTCATTCCGTATAACTATAATAATATACTGTAATACTAAATCCTCAGTCCAAGCTATTATTCTCTATTCCAATTAGTAACTGGAAGTCCAGACATGAAAAGAAAATGATTCCAGTCTGCCACCTTAGTGAAAGCGAACATACCGATACTGAATAACCTTCCTCATTTGACATGGACCAAGAATACAGGATATCTGAGCTGGATGGTTAAGGAGAATCTTTGCAATGTCGTCTGCCAGCAAAAATAGCCATCAATGTATTCATCTTAATAATGATAAAGTATGATAATGAATGTAACAGTTTTGATCAGGCTTTGAGTAAATATGGAATACAAATATGCACTAATGATTGAGTTCAAATGGCATAATTTATTAGATACAATGGCCAAGACTTAATTTACAATTGACTTTTTCAGGATTTTCATCTACTAGTTTGAGTCAACAAGATTTTACAACTTTTTCTGCAATGATTTGTGATATGTCCGGTATTAAATAAGAGGACTATTCAATTTATTTCATTTCATGCAAGTAACATGTTGAAATTGTTGTTATTAGGCTAAAAAAGCTCCATTGATACATATATACTCATATTAGTACCCCTTCCACTGGAGATGGGGCATTAATATTAGTACTAAAGCCACCTGTGCTTACATAAATTTGGTGGTAGCTCCTTGATACCAGATGCCTTTTGATAGTCCTCTATTCTGGTTGGAAAATCTTTAACAAGTAATAGAGGTTGCTAAGTGTCTCCTCTAGATTCCACTATCTGGTAGTGAAACCAAATTCCTGTTGGCAACAACAGCTTTCCAGGGTGTGAACGATTAATCTCTGCATTCAGCATGTGCCAAGATCTTGGATGGTTGGACACAACTTGCCATGACAAACGTTTTCATTAGAAATTAACTTTGTTAGTACAGATCGTCAAGTGGCAATCACACAAAGCAGTGCATTAGACCATTTGAATTTTCCAATCGAACTACAATGAAAATCATGTGATTTCATAGTGTTTTATTTAATCGGTGCTTGGTTCTCAATGAAACTTGATGTAATCAATTTCTTTAACTCCATTGTCAGAAAACGTTTCCAAAACTGTGCAAGGCTTTGACACATTCCATTACTTTTCAAGGCCCTTGAAATTTTTTTAAATTCCAAAACATTTCCAGGATTCTGCATGTAGCATCATGTCCCACCCAGTAACATTACCTTGATACTAAGGCAACCAGTCCTAAAATTAACCTGTTAATACTTAGCACATAGCAAGGCAGCTGTTAGTACTATTTTTGAGGTCTTTGGTATGACTCCACTACATTCAAACCCACATCCTACAACATATGAAGCGGACGCTCTAACAACTGGGTAACCAGAGCGGTCCATGATGAAGAAGAGATACTGCACTTGTGAGACATCTTGTAAATCCTTTATCTATATAATGAGTCCCTTTCTAATTGCATCATTACACAACCTCCAACATGTACATTTAATGAATCAAAAGATACCATAAATCATTTAAATAACTCATTTTCATATCCTAATTGTGCTAAAAGAAAACTGGAATACTGCAATAAATCAGCATGTTCTTGTATTTTGTAAATTTTAAAGCAGTTTCCTGTTGACCCTATACCATGTTTTACTAAATTTATTAGCCCATAATAATGTTGTATCCAAATTTTAATACAGTCATACATTCTCTGCACATCATGGGTCCCAGGTTTTGCTTCTGAGAAAGGATAACAAGGTCCCAACTAAATCTGAAAAATCTGAAAACTGCTGACATTAAAACAATGGACCAATCTTAAAATTCATCAATGTTTGAGAATTTCCTTACATTTGTGTCCAGAATAAAACGATGGTATATTCCAGCTGGGATAATGATCATGTCTCCTTTTGCACACTCGATCCTAATCCATTTGTCCTAGGGATTTCGAACATCAAAATAACCACTCCCCTCCATAATTAACCGAATCTCCTCATCAGAATGCAGGTGTTCAGTGAAGAACATTTTTAGCTAAAATCACATATAAAAAAGAATTATGTGGCCACTTGTTGTGTTTAGAATACATATGTAAATAATTTTTAATAACTATATAAAATGTTCGTTATAAAATTAAATGGTTACTTTTACAAGTGATTTCAATTTAAAATATAAAATAGCAACTCAACCAATATCCTCATGAAATAACATTGTGTCTAACTTGTCCATAAATAATCCATGAAATAACTTTAGTCTATATTGCCCATAAATAATCAATGAAAAAATATTTGCCAAGCTTGTCCATAATTACTCCATGAAATAAAATTTGTCTGTCATGTCATTAAATAATCCATGAAATAATATGTCTATCTGTCCATAAATAATCATACATGGATTTAAAAGGTCTGGTGTGCATGGGTTTAAAAGAACTGGTGTGCATGGATTTAAAAGAACTGGTGTGCATGGATTTAAAGAACTGGTGTGCATGGATATAATAGGCATGGTATGCATGGATATAAAATAACTGGTATGCATGGATATAAAAGGCCTGGTATGCATGGAAATAAAAGGCCTGGTGTGCAAGGATATAAAAGGCCTGGTATGCATGGATATAAAACAACTGGGTGCATATATATAAAAGGCCTGGTATGCATGGAAATAAAAGGCCTGGTGTGAATGGATATAAAAGGCCTGGTGTGCAATGATATGAAAAGACTGGGTGCATGGATATAAAAGGTCTGGTGTACATGAATATAAAAGGCCTAAAGCAATGATATAAAAAGACTGTTGTGCATGGATATAAAAGGTCTGGTGTTCATGAATATAAAAGGCCTGGTGTGCAATGATATAAGAAGACTGTTGTGCATGGATATAACAGGTCTGGTGTGCATGGATATAAAAGGAATGGTGTGGATGGATATAAAAGTCCAGGTGTGCATGGATATAAAAGTCCTGGTGTGCATGGATATAAAAGAGCTGGTGTGCATGGTGATAAAAGAACTGATGCGCATGGATTTAAAAGAACTGGTGTGCATGGATTTAAAAGGCCTGGTGTGCAAGATATAAAAGGACTGGTGTGCATGGATATAAAAGAACTGATGTGCATGGATATAAAAGAACTGGTGTACGAGGATATAAAAGGACTGGTGTGCAATGGATATAAAAGGACTGGTGTGCAATGGATATAAAAGGACTGCGTTTTGATTCTACATGGCAAATTATTGCTCACTTTAAATGGACACCAAATTTTCCAATGACCTTGAGAATAAAGGAGGATCAGGAGGGATGAATTTGCTGATTTTACAGCAGAAGGAAGGTCAAAACCTAACCTCTCTCACGTTTGCAATTTGTGCCCCAATCCTAAACCACTGCTGACATTCTCAAATGAGTGACCAGCCCAAATACGTAACATTTATCTCTTTGTACCCATAAAGAATAGCCCATTTAAAACTTTTCTATTCCTGCTAAATCATCCCGCTAGAAATGACTAAAATTTTACTAGTCACCTGACTATTGATATTATGAATACTTTACGTCGAAAGGCAAATTTATCTGTCTCAGGCTTTCAGATTATGTTTAACTGTTCTGCCCTGTTGATTCCTATGTCTCACTGTACCAAATGATCAATACAATAAATACTATTTTTAACAATTGCAGGCATGTGGGTTATATACTTTGTTGTCATAGTCTGGTAGTTTATCAGGACAGCAAGTGACACAGTCTGAATATTTATATCCCCTCTCATCTCGGATCTTCTGGTATTGCTGTTAGTGAGGGAATATTTTATATTCATTGTCATGTTATGCATTAGGACAAAATAACAACCAGGGCTCATCAAAATGGTCATTCTTTATTAGATCCTTTCTAGCATGTGATGGAAAAGACCAAAGATGTTCTGACTGATGGCACAATATCATGACATGATGAGAGTTAGAATCTAACCCTCATTTGACCTCTCTGACACAACATATGGTTTACACTCTGCCATCGAAATTTCTTTATTCGTACAAAAATATTATAGGCTCATTTTTAAAGGATAATTTAAAAACAATGTTATAGTTTGTTTTATTTAAATCCAGACTGCCTTATTTTGAATGTATGGTATGAAAAGTAATGTGACTTTTATTTTTACATCCGTGAACAGCCACATGACAACCATGCATTTTAAACATACATTATGCTGTTCTACATACAAAAGTTGCATTTCTTGAAATTTGCACTCGCTGTTTCACTGTGACTCAAGTTTGTAAATCCTACATGTGAGCAACTTTTATATGAATTATTTCTTTTGATCCTATTTCTAGTGAAATATATTTAACACTGTCACGTGATTGTACCAGACTGGACATGTATGATAAACAGCAAGTCATTTCTAACTTTAATTTAAAATTCTTAAGGGCCAAAATTTTGCATTTTAACATTTTACATGTCAGTATTATATACTGTATGAGTGACATATATATTGTCACTATTATTGGTAAATACATAATTATATGAGTGACATATTGTTTGTCATTATTATATTTGTCATTATTTTATTCTTAAAGTAAATATTTAATTATATTCATGACAACAGCTACCCATCCCTCCTGATAGATATTTTATCTAGATTTCATTTCACTTGCCGTGACTATTTTAATGCTCCCATTGGAAACTGACTAATTACGTAGTTAGTTTAAATGCAATATAAAGAGATAGGATTCATTGACACCTGTTGAAAATTAACTAATCAAGTAGTTATTTTACATGCAATATAAAGTGAGAAGATTCATTGACCCTGTTGAAAATTTGGCTAATCACGTAGTTAGTTAAATGCAATATACAGTGAGAGGATTTACTGATCCCTGTTGAAAACTTGCCTAATCATGTAGTTAGTTTACATGTAATATAAAGAAGTGAGAGATTTCAATAATCCTTATTGGTAACGGACTAATTTGTAATTAGTATACATGCAATATAAATAAGTATATGTGTAATTTGGATTTTTATGTAGCTCTTTTAAAACATCAGTTATATGGCTACAATATCTGCAGTATGACAGTTTATAGTGATCTCTAGCACTGGGGCATCATGCCACAGACATGTTAAATAATATCCCACCCAGTCACATTATCCTGATATCAGGCCAACCAGTCCTAACACTAACCTCTTAATGCTGGGCGCCAAGAAAGGCAGCTGTTAGTACCAATTGTTATTACTCTTTAATTAAGTCTTTGGTATGACTCGGCTGGGAATTGAACCCACTACCACCCGCATATGAATATAAAGACGCGAGAGGTTTAACGTTATCAAAAATTGTTTCAAGACCAAACAAGTCAAAACTTTGACCCTCCAAAAATCTAAACATTAATGTATATATTACGATAAACCTTGAAATCTACAACACCATCTTGTGTTTGGAAGAAGGAAACAGCATGTGCATTTCAAATGCTGACTGGATTACTATTCCGAAGCAAAGTTCAAGAGTAGTGAACTCTTTTTTGAAAAACTTCCTTGTTTGATTTAGGAATTTATTTACTGTATGGTAGACATGGATCACTGGTTGTAAGTATTATTACAAGGTACTTTGCACTGGAATAGAGACTGTAAATATTCAGGAGCATTATTTTTAAATATCCTGTACATTAACTTAACAGTGACCTAATTACATCTATTGTTGTTGATATTGGCAAATGGTTCAAAATTCTTTTACAAATCAAGTCAATCAAAGTTTATTTTGATGGACATCACTATTGGCATATAGGACTAGGTCAAGGCTAACTAAGTATACGTTGCATAATATTGACAGATGCATATCACTTGTGTACAATGAGATGCAGCATGTCACTTGGACTTGTATCAGTATGGTATGCGATTACGTAAGAAAGTATCATACTTAGTTACGGATACAGTACCTTCCAATACAGAACCCGAATTTTTTCAGTCCATCCACATCGATGAATTGAGGTGGATCTGTCATGTGCGGTATTCTTTGGTTGTTTGAATCGTTATCCATTATCCATACGCTCACCATTTTGTAAATTTTTCTTTTGCAAACACAAATTTTACCTTATTTAAGAAGACCACAATACTTATGTGCAAGTAAATCGCCGAGTTTGATCTAGGACGTATTGTTATCTCCCTGGTATTCGGTGCTGTTTAATTTTATAGCGCATGCGCTTTACAGCACATCAAGAGTATGTTGATAGGAATGCTGAGCGTCGTATGAATCCGGACTGTCTTATCGACAAAGCCTCAGTTGTTGTAGGTGTAGTTGTTGTTCGCTGACAAACTTGCCCATGCCATCTCCCCCCCCCCCAAAAAAAAAAAATAAAAATAAATAATAATAATAATAATAAACAAATATTAAGTCTGCACTTTTGGGATCCGGAAGTAATTTTAGTTGCATATTTGAATTTATTTTGTATGATCAGTTGGAATATAATGTGGTAAATGGTGCTGATGTCAACTGTTGCTATACTACATCCCTTAGTCTAACTTCATGGGGTGAAGAATATGCCCACTATCCAAGGTCAGCTGTATATCTGAGTTTACTTATTAAGACCCAGTAGGTGTATAAATTGATATAGCGAGGGGATTTTAGCTATTTCTATGTTGTGATTTGGTAGTCATAACTTTATGTCGATGGGAATATTTCGCCGGTTTTGTTATGCACCAATCCACCATCGCAATAATGTCCTTAGAATAATGTAATTACATAGTAATGTCCTTACACAGTAATGTAATTACACAGTGATGTAATACAACAGTAATATCCTTACCATTAGTTATGGCAATATCAAAAATGAAATTGTTGCCGAATGAAATAAATATCTGTCATTATTGATAGATACGATTTTCGCAACTTCATTTGTCATTCTTTAAAATTGTATTGATAAATAATTGACTGTCACAATTTGTAACTACTTAGTGGGACAAATGCCTTGTATCCAAAATTAATAGTCCCTTCTCATTTGTGAGTCACAAGTATGTATGTATGTATGTATGTATGTATGTATGTATGTATGTATGTATGTATGTATGTATGTATGTATGTATGTATGTATGTATGTATGTATGTATGTATGTATGTTGTTTCTCGACTTAATAAGTTCATTATCCAGTTAACAGCTCACATATATTGTCTATCAGATAAATTTGCTAAAAAATAAGATTTGTCACCAACATAGTCTCTGCCAAAGTTATCTTTCTAGAAATAGAACTTTACTTTCAACAAAAACTACTTCTTCAAATAGATACATTTTGATCAAATAAATATATTTACTTTTTCATTTCAATTTCGCTTCTCATTTATTACATATATCATAGCCCGTTTGCCAGGGCTATATGCTTTGTTGCACATGATCTTACAGGGCTAAGATTTGACCAGAAATGAAATGAAATATACATTATGTTTTCAAAATGTGTGTTATTTTAATTTGGCCTGCTAGTTTTGGTTTTTCAACATCTGATTTGTAAATACAGCTAAAGTGAGGGGTTGACTCAATTGATTTGGTTTTGTCCCTCTAGAATGTATATTCGATTCATATCTATTGCCAAGAATGCATCAACACAATGTATGATGGAAACACCCTTTAATGCCACATGCACCAGCTTGGTATGATCATTACCTGGTTCATCAACCTCAACAGCATCCTCATCACTTTCAGCTACCGTAGCACGGACTGCATCATGGTCAGTAAGGTCACGCTTCAAATTGTACTGTTAGTGACATAAAAGAATCAGTGCATCAATGTCATCAACAAAGCTGACAAATGGAAGTAAAAACTGCACATAAGTAACCTGAAACAGACTGTCTGCTTCTGCAGCCCTGACATATGTGCCCAGTAGAAATGAAAGTTACCAGATATAGGTAACATCAAATGCATGTACGATTACAATGGGATCAAGAAAGCAATAGGTTCTTTCTATAGATGATTGCCCCTTCAAAAATCATTGATAGGGGTGACCACAATTGATCCAGATATACAAATCGAGTCTTGGGTAGAACATTACTCAGAACTACACTCTTTGTACAACATGAAAGATATATCATTCGATGCCAGCAATATCGTATCTACCATGGCTTCTCAACGATGACAATAATTGATTAATTCTGCAAGGCATATAATAACATGGAGAATGGGAGGCAGACAATCATGTGTGAGGAATCCCACTCTAATACCTCCACAAGCGTCTTTGTCAGTGCTAATAAAATGAGGGTGAAAAATCAAAATATACGAGATACACCATCACCATCAAATGCAGAAAACAGAGGTAAAACATTAAAATTAAAATTAAAATAAACTCGCAGCATCTCCCACAGAGATTCAACAATGTCAGAAGAAATCTATTGTTCAAGCTGCTAGAAAAGTTTGAATACCCTATTGCTCATGAGCAACATCAAGTTTTTCCATGAAAACATGAGAGCTAGAGGCGTTTGACGTATGTAGTGGATACGTTCTAGTCTCTACCTTGTTCTGGATATTCTTTTCTCTTCTACTAATACTAAATGCATAATTTGTCATTATAAATGCTCACCAGGAACAAAATAGTGTTATGAATCCTCAGCAGCATTTCTGGATAACCACCGTAAAGTTTAGAAGGAAAAAAGAATCAACTATATTTGAATTGTCTATATGCAACACATATGGTTCATCGGCTCGTCTTTGTGTTCACGTACCATCATAGGTGTAAATATGATTTCTTATATTTTAGTTGCTTTATATCATACCTGATTAAATTCTCTGCATGGCCTGCATGTAAAACCGATCTCCCCTTGTTATTTATCGTCATGCATATTATGTGAAACAATCGTAATGCTTAAAACTCACACTTATGCACTAATATATATATATATATAATGCACATATATGTTATCAAATATGGATGATACTGGTGGCAATATTGTATATTAACTTTAAAGTTTAAGGATGGTCTTATTAATATGAATCTTTAGGAATATATTTAAAAGTATACTTACCATTGCTGCACGTGCAATGTTGACAAAATCCACAAACGTCACAAATAATAGCATTCTGTCGTGGCCTAACTACTCGAGCACAATGAATATAGTGAGCATATGCTATTATACTAACTGCTTAGATTTTTTTTAAGTCGTAATAAATTGATAGTCGCACATAGAAACCTAATTATTGTGAACAAGATGAAACAATAAGTACAAAAAAATGCAATTGTGTGACGCTAAGACAAACCGAACAAAGCAGGTAATTTAGTAAAACAATGTTAAAATTAAAACAAATTGATTTTAATAAAGTTAGTATGCAAATAAATCCATAAGCACCTGTACCTGTGTCACCTGTAAAGACTGCCGTTTATATAGCCATTATAAGTGGTAAGTGGTAATGATCTTATTATGTGTTGCTGCATGTGCACATTCCCATGGGAATATATATTTTCTGAAGTTTAGAGATTAACACCATGGGTAGTTTAGTAAAAAGTGTATTGGTAATAGGTAAAAAAAAATAACTGTTAAAATCGTATGAGACATCAAGTGCTGTTGAGACCGGAGACATGGGAAACAGTTACGACTGTTTAAACTTGTATTTGTGTCTTACGTGTGATTATCAAAGTTTCCTGATATATTAAATAAATTGGAGACCAAAACAGGCAAAGGCTGTGTGAAAAGTACTAGGTGGTCGCTTACTATTTTTTAATATCAGTACTACAATCTGCATAATCGGCAATGGTCTGCTGTTTTGCTATCCGTGCTTTATTTGTTTTAGGTATTAATCATTACTAACCAGTGCTTCAGTTTTGGCAGCTGAGTGCTAAAGCAATACATGTAAAAATGTAATTGACCTGGAAGTAAATAGATATGGGTATTGGAGAGAAGCTGTCTTTTTTCGTTTTCTTCTTATTATTATTACAATTAATAGATCTTGTAAACGGTCCTTTTTAACCTCTCTGTCCAGGTCCTTTCTGGCCCATGACTGGCCATTTAACCCAGTCCTTTTGTATAAATAAATATGTATGAATAAGCGAATGTTTGAACAATAGCTGAATCGCATGCCTAGATAGCTTTAATACACATTACTGATGTAAAATTGCAAACAAAATGATAACAATTTCATTCAAAAATATCTTTAATTTCACCAAAATATTCTACATGTTATGATTCTCTGACTTTCCAACAGAAAAACTACTGAATTGCTTAGAGATCAATAGACTGCTTGCAAAAGAAGTTACAACTGAATATAGCCAGTATACATTTTCCAATGTGTTAAGGGGAAGTAATATATAAAGGCTACTTCCCTTAGTGAACACAATGCATAAACAGACTTAAGTCTATGGGAAGCTTGGATTCAAATGTTAGCAGGTATAAAATGTCCTACCTTAATGTAAATTGAGAAATATATTTCATGGACAAATTAACGGTTTAATCAAGGGAATTGCTTGAACACGTTTAGTACAACTACAATTTGAAGTCTAACAAAACGTATCATTATAAAGATACAATATTAACAACAATTTCAAGTAAAAAAACATAATTGTAGTTAGATAATATGCAGTGTAACTACAAGTCTAATTACCTAAATATCCTTTGCTCTTTAATTAAAATATTAGTCGACGACTTGTCTCATAACCGATTCTGATAATATAAATTATGATAATATAAATATTTACAATGAAGTAGCACGAGCACGTGAAATTATTAATTCAACATTTGTTTGAAGGTTGATTAGACCTGGTTAAATTCAGGTCAGCATACATAGTGGTTTTCTTTTCTCTTAATAAAGCAGTTATCTTTAACAGAATATTATGTACACATTCTTTCCTCTCGATAAGGCGGCTTTATTTAACAGAATACTATGGGGTCATTCTTTTCTCTCAATAAAGCAGCTTTCTCAAGCAATTCTGATAATATAAATATGTACAGTGAAGTAACTCAATCAGGTGAAATTATTAATTTAACTTTCTTCTGAAGGGTGAGTATACTTGGTTAAATTCAGGTCAGCACACACACACACACACACACACACACACACACACACATACACACACACACACACACACACACATATATATATATATATATATATATATATATATATATATATATATATATATATATATATAATGCTTTGTACCAGTTCCACACTTGAAGCCTCTCCAAAGGGTTCTTGAAAACAATCAAGGTGTCATCATCTGTCAATAGTTATGATAATGTACACCTAAATGTAATTGTTACAGGAGTAATTGTAATGGCAAGCAAGTGTTATCACAGGATCCATGTTGTGCCAGTCAATATATCTGCCATTTTAACATACAATTATGGAGTCCTTCTGTCCTCTCAATACAACAGCTTTCTTTAAAATAATACAATATTGTCATTCTTTCCTCTCAATGTAGTGTCTTTCTTGGACAGAATACTATGGAGTCATCTTTCCTCTCAATAAAGCAACTTTCTTAAAAATAATGGAATAGTAATTTTGTTCTCTCAATATATCAGCGATCTTTAATGAAGTACTATGGATTCATTCTTTCCTCTCAATTTAGTGGCTTTCTTTACCAAATTACTATAGAGTCATTCTTTTCTCTCAATACAGCTGCTTTCTTTAACATAACATTATGGAGTCATTCTTCTCTCTCAATATATCAGCGTTCTTTAATGAAATACTATGGAGTCATTCTTCTCTCTCAATATAGTGGTTTTCTTTAACATAACATTATGGAGTCATTCTTCTCTCTCAATATATTGGCTTTTTTAACATAACATTATGGAGTCATTCTTTTCTCTCAATATATTGGCTTTCTTTAACATAATGCTATGGAGTTATTCTTTCCTCTTAATACGGCAGCTTTGTTTAGAAGAATACCATGGAGTTATTTCTTTTCTCTCAATACAGCAGCATTCTTTAAAAGAATACTATGGAGTCATTCGATTCTCTCCATGTAGTGTCTTTCTTGAACGAATACTATGGAGTTTTTCTTTCCTCTCAATAAAGCAGCTTTCTTAAACAGACTGGTATAGCGTCATTCTTTTCTCTCAATATAGCATCTCTCTTTAACAAAATACTATGGAGTCATATTTTCCTCTCAATTTAGTGGCTTTCTTTAACATAATACAATGGCGTCATTCTGTTCTCTCAATACAGTGTCTTCCTTGAACAAAATACTATGGAGTCATTATTTCCTCTCATTAAAGCAGCTTTTTTTAGGCAGAATGGTATATAATCCTTCTTTTCTGTCAATAAAGCAGCGCTTTCTTAAACAAAATGGTATATAGTCATTCTTTTTTTGATTTGCAGATGCTTTTATTAAATTCTTTAAAAAATGTCACTGACATGTCAATTATGGGAAAACAAATTTTCTTTACATCAATAAAATAAGTTTGAAAAATTTGGTTTACAAACAATTTGAAGAAACGAAACAACCATCAATACACAAATCTGGGTCATGTTGAATTTAATATAATCGCAGAAGGACATATAGTGTTTGATTCTAACAATCAGAGTCCATTTCCTTTCGTCCATTTCGGACCAAATTTATTTGTAGCTGGCATTAAACAATATATATTTAGTCTTCTAGCTGGTAAAAATGGTCATTGATACAAGGATAGTTTCTGGCTTTTGATGCTGAATAGGGTGACTGGCATTTCTCTAGTTGTTAATTCTGACAACATGCTCCCTTGAGGTGCAACTATCTCTGTCATGAGGACAGCTTCAACAAACGGTGTTGTCTATTTAAACGCTGAAATAACTAACTTTCTAAAACATGGTATTACAGTTTGGAAGGTGGCAAGTTTGGCCTTGGCAGAAACGGTCATTTTTTATGCTCTACTTCCATGTGGTGTCATAAGTTTTAACAAGTTGATAAAGATGGTTGCTACCTAATCTTTCCTTATACAAGTGTATGCCATGAGTTTTGTTTATACTGTTCCTTCAAATTATGTATAAACTGTGCATACTTGTATCTCTTAATTTTGCTCCACAGTCTTCTTTCGTTTGTAGCTAGCAGGCTTCATAGATAGAGATCACCTGTGTCTTTTGTTTCTCTAACTGCGCCTTGTATCCCTGACTACCAATTTTAAGTTCAATGTCATTAAGTACATCAGCAATGTTGTTCCAATAATGATCAAAGTCTTGTTGGCTGATTTGTCCATCCATAGAATGACCAATAATGTGATTTCTATAGGAACGAATTCGCTCCACGCTAGCTCCAAGAGAGTTGTCTCTCGGTTGGTCTTGTGGATCATATCCCCATCCTGTTGCTGGAGCAGGAACTGTGCTTATATTTCTGATGAGCGTATAAAGTAGGGAAATATCAAACTGATCCACTTTTCCTGTTGTCTTACCCTGGGGATCAGGGAAAACCAGCTGAGCTTGATTACAGTTAAGAAGGGATCTTCTTCCATGTCTACTGGTCAGCTTACCTTTATTGGCCAGGATTGCCTGATATATGTCTGCATGTGGAGAAGGAACTTGGGTACTGAGGACTTTCCTCATGGCATTTCCACAAACCGTTACAATAGCAACACAGAGGCGGGCATGATTCATGTGCTCACGTGTTATAGGTGCATCAGGATCATGTCCCTAAAAAAGAGAAAGGTCAATATTGTTACAAGGCCCTTGTCATTGTTGATAATATACCACATATGACTACATATACTGATATGTCATTAAAGATTGAACATACAATAAAAAATAACACAGAAGGTGTTCTGTATGGAATATGTCTAATCTCTCTCTCTCTCTCTCTCTCTCTCTCTCTCTCTCTCTCTCTCTCTCTCTGTCTCTCCCTCTCTCTCTCTCTCTCTCTCTCTCTCTCTCTCTCTCTCTCTCTCTCTCTGCCTGATGAAGCAACAAAGCTAACCCCATCACACATTCTACGTGCTGGTATTGTCTATTTTATTATATAAATGCCTCTGATCCATCATTCCACAGTAGATATTTATACACAAGATTGTGTTAAATCAATTTAAAGAATGATACCAATATAAACAATTATGTAAGAAAGTTATAATCCATACCAAGCAAGACTCAAACTCGAGGGACAAGTAACATTATTTCCTAGCAATCATGCGCTAGGAAACTAATGTATTTGACATCATTTTAATCCTGATTATAGTTTAAATTTCCTTGCTTATACATTGGAGGCTCTTATTTATCTCTTCACACCAAATAACTATTTTTCTATCTTTGAATTGGCCAGTACAATATACTGTAGAGTAAACGGTCAGTACTTATTTTCCATAAGGCAGCATAGTGTACATTGGAGATAATGAATTCTTTCAGGTAATCAAATAATAATTCTACTTTGATTAAACACACACAATTCCTTTTCCTTAGCGATTTTAATTTTGTTGGTTGAACTAAGTAAACATCAGGTGTTTTTGCTTGGTCTTGCAATTCTGTTAGTAGAACTAAATTAATGTCATGTCTTTCTTTTCAATACTTTGGGCACTTTTGAAATTAAACTTAGGATAGTATTATCAATATGTGCCAGTTAAATAAAATTAATGTGTACATAGTCCTACGTTTGATTATTTGAGATATATAATAAATAAAAACGTAGTTATATGAGAAAGCTTGAAAGTAGCTTATCGTGGGTCGGTGGTTCTTTCCAGAGGTTTCCCGGGTTCTTGCTTCACCAATAATACTAGCCGCCATGCATAGCCTACAGTGTGCTGAAAAATGGCGTTAAACCCATCAACAACAACAACTGACAAGCAACCAAATAAATAAACACACGCAATTTTAAATTAACTCAAAAGATCCGAATTGTATTTTATTAAATACAGTCAAAGCGTTCTTAAATAGCCATCATTGGAAACATGCCAAGCCAGTCTCTTAACACAGATGACCTCGTAAGAGAGGCTCCACTATTAATCTGGTTCTAAACAAATATTGTATATCAAAGATTATTGGCATTTCTTATTACTGTTTTTATTGTTGTCATTATTACTTGATTAATTGAATCAAGGCTATTATACAAGAAGTATTTTAATATAGTATGAAGGCAGCTTGCTCAGTTGTATATAAGGTGAGTCAAATATATGGACCAAAGCAGATAGTCTATCAAACCAGTGATTGTCATTTAAAGTTTGTTCAGGCTACTTAACAACTAACCATTTATTTATTTTGGGAGAGGGCAAGAGAACAAAATATTCCAAGGTGCATCAAAAACAGTGAACTTCCTAAAACAACTAAATTTACCATCAAAGTTTTCCACAGTTCCGAGTTCTGGTATAACTTGGCATAACATTCCTTGAAACGATTGAAACTGCAGAAAATCTTTCTATCGAACAGTGACTGTAGTGTTTATGCATTAATGAGTTTAAGATCAAAACGAATAACCTATTGATTACATGCATGCTCACAATTTATCTGTACATGAAGAGTTGTTTAATGAAGGTTTCTTATGTACATTGTGGTTAACAGTTGAGCAGATCAAAATTCATTTTGTGCATGCAGATGTATGCACACGTTTCATATTATTATATTCTTTAGAAGTGGTATATTATACTTACACTAATTTTATGTTAAGATTAATTTAAATATCTTTCAATAAATGTGTTTTTCCATATTATATGATTAATTCACGTAAAAGCAAATTATGAACAATGTTGATTGAATTAAAGTTTGACAAAAGTATGATTCCTATTTGGTAGGAAAATTGTCAAAATGACATTGGTAATTTATCCGTTTTGTTTTCGTCCACTTCTTCAGAGCAATAGATTTAAGAAAATTCACTTGTCGCAGCTTTCTTGTCATTTCTCCAAACAAATCGAATCTCAATTTGACGGTTCAATTGAGAAATACACTCGCTAAATTTCCATTCTGTATGAGTTTGGGATATTATTTACAATAACTGCAACATTTCTTTGTTTCTAAGTCAACGAATAGAATAGAGGGATAACATTCAACATGACGTGAAAATATCAGTTACAGTCTTGTTTTACCCCTACATCTTGAAATTAATTTATTCCCTCAAAATCTTCCGTATTACCGTCCTTATGAAAATAATTTGGGAAGCACATTTTTCTCATTAGTAAATAATATAATACTTGTCATGTACTCCTAACCTGATCATAGCATAAATGTTGCCACTTAAATAGAAACATAGACAGCTTATTAGCTAGTGTAATTGTTTTCATGTTTTCTTCCCCTGGGGATCAGGGAAAACCAGCATGTGGAAATTAATGATTCGTAGAATTAATTAAAGTTAAAGAATCTTTACTGTCATTTAATCATTTCATAAAGAAATAAGCACCAATTGTTTGATCTACAGAGTTTCTTTAATGTAATCACACTGACTTGCTGAATGACAGTCGCATTTAGTCAATTGTGATGATCTGGTTTGTGTAAATACAATACTTCAAGACTGTTAATAAAGCATATCATCATTGATATGATTGGCGTGTTTTGAAATCTTAATACATTAGTTCTTGTTTGAGGGTTTAATGCTATTTTTCAGCACAAGATAGGCTATACATGGTGGCAGGTATAAATGGTGGAAAAAGAACCTAGGGAACCTCGTAAAGAACCAACGATCCACGAGAAGCTACTGGCAAGCTTACTCCCATATCCTCAGTGTCCGAATCTGAGACTCAAACTCATGCAAACAGAGGTGAAAAGGCAGTGATCCATAACGGTGACCACTTTACATCACTCGACAATTGGGGTCTCCCAATAATTTAGTAGCTTATCCCAAAATGCAGTTAAGCAGTTATTAAATGTATATACATGACGCAATTATAAATGACCACTGGTATGTGTGATAAATGATGTAAACTTTACATAGAAAGGGGCAGAATCAAGTGTATGTACAGAAATAGATACCTGATTAGAGCGAGAAAATACAAACTTGTCCCTCTTTTTACAACAGATGAAAATAACATGTTGCAGACACATATTTTGCAAAATTTAACTTGTTAGACTAATAAATAGTCTGGGATGTTAGGTTATGGGATTTGATTATCCCCAAATCAAGAGTGATATTTAATCAATATATGTCCTCACAAGGAAAGGCAATATTGTTTTATGTAATATTTTCTTTTATGAAGGATTGCTTCCCTAATTGATGACTAACATAAATTTGGCACCTTTCAGTCAATCCTAATATCAGCTGTACTGGCATTAACTCCAAATTCCACAAATGAAGCATAGGCAAATGCCATTTGTTAATTGTGATAGGGCATATATTAAAGCTCAAATGAGAATGCAATTTTCCAAAGCAAATATTCACTGAATGTACTGGACAGAATCTCAGGATATTGATGTTCAAATGTTTTCACATTGATATTGATTGTCTTGTTTATTTTTGATGACATTCAACAACCAAATTCCAAAGTCACATTATATACAGTCATTTGAATCTCTGTCTGTATTCCTTCGTTCAAATTAATAAAATGTTTAAAAAAATATAATTTTCCATCTCTCCTATCAAATATAAGCTATAGATTGTAATACTATCAGATCATTCCCGGATAGAATGTAAGCACAAATAAACATTTTTACAATTTTCCAACCTAATAACTGCTTTACTGTATATAGATCTTCAACGCACAATAATCGTTTAGTACATAGTACATACCATGAGACATTATCAAATTCAAACTGCATAAATAGAGGAATATATTTAAGATTGTACAAATTGCCATTACACTCTGGTATCAACTATTACTATGTGCACAATTAACAATTGTCATATGTCATTAATTATTTGATGTAAAATATATATTTCACTTCGGAACCATTCTCCTACAGAGTTATTTAGTGGGGTATAGGGACCTTATCAACTTATGTACCAAACTAGACAATGTTAAGAAGAACAAAATGCAAGGAGAAGGAAAAATTAAAATATTTTCCCCCTCGAAAAGCAACTCACATCATCTGCATGCCATGTCTGAAATGCTGCCTGCAACTCATATTGCAAATTCTGGCCCAGGTAGGAGGTAATCTTAGAGAGATTCAGTGTAATGAACCTTCTAACTCTGCTGCACAGCTTTGTATCGGGGGTCTTGACTTCATCAACCACCATCCTTGTTATTCTTGCAAATACAACATGGTTCTTAATGTAGACTGTTAATCTGTGGAAAAGGTCCAAGTCGAAAACACAACAACCACAGAAAATGAGATTTTCTGATGTCTCCTTCTTCTTGGCAACTGGCCAGCGAGCTACACAGGCAGCAAGAAGCCTGTGAAAGATGGGAGTTGGCAAATACTTCCCTGTAAAAATGCAGCACATGTCTGGTGTTCTCACCATGAGGGGATCTTCTTCAGGGGAGATAACTTCTTTTGGAGATTCTTGACGAAGCATGCAAGGTGTAAGGAAGTAGTTCTCCACCTGAAAGTATTAAATATACATACATATTGAGCAAGACCTTTAGTGTCAGGATGATTTATACAAAGTTTGGTCAACTACTTTCAGACAATGAATCCTTGGAGAAATCATTTATATTTTCTATCTGTTTTCATGAGAGTCAAATTTAACATTGGATGAGCAGCATTTGTATATTTGTGCAGACTTAAGCCCTTTACATGCTATCTTTACATATTACAGGATAATTATATTTTCCAATGTGCAATCAGATCTTTACAGCTGATTGTCAATCTGACTGTCAGATATGGTTTTAAATTAAGTTTAATAAAAGTCAAGGTTTCAAGAAAGCAGCTAGATTCTACAAGTAAACCATTTGAAAACAAAGTAATAGATCACAAGACTGTTAAATGCACCTTTTGGAAGATAATGAATAAATATAAAAGGCTTGGAAGTACATTTACAATCCTCAAATAGTCTTCCACGTTAAAAGAACACTATACTACACAAAATGTTATTTACTTAATCATCTGCCATGCCTGCAGCAAACATTTTATGTTTTCAATACTACAACAGAATTCCTAGGGAGAATTAAAACAAACACACCGCAGGGATATAAAAAAAGAGCCCCAAACATAGAACCACTTGAACCAATCTGACCACAACATAAGTTATGTTCAATTTCAGTCAATATAAACAATCTGATCAGATACAGGTCTCTATATGGCAACATTAATCAGAAATGTAAGGAATTGTGTAGTATGCTGCAATTACATATTCTACATCCAACAGCGATTAATACATCCTTTTAATATTTAGTTCAGGCAATTTGTTATTTTTAAAATAATTTATACTTTCCAGATGTAGTCAAGTGCTGTCGATTTATTTTTGAGAATAAATAACAGACAGATTTTTATACATTTAGCAATACTGGCGATAACCGATGTTAGTTTGGCATGATTTAGAAAATCTGAATTATCATCATGCTGTGATCAGTTTGGCATCATTTGTAAAATCTGAATTTTCATCATGTCATGATCAATTAGCATCATTTGTAAAATCTTAATTATCATCACATGCCAGGATCAGTTTGGCATCATTCGTAAAATCTGAATTTTCATCATCCCATGATCAGTTTGGCATTCTTTGTAAAATCTGAATTTTCAGTATGCCATTATCCGTTTGGCATCATTTGTAAAATCTTAATTATAATCATGCAAGGATCAATTAGGCATCATTTGGAAAATCTGAATTAGCATCATGCCAGGACCAATTAGGCATCATTTGTAAAATCTTTATTATCACTATGCTTTAATCAGTTTGATATCATTTGTAAAATCTAAATTACCATCATGATATTATCAATTAGGCATCATTTGTAAAAATCTGAATTAAATCATCATCATGCCATAATCAATTAGAAATCATTTGTAAAATCTGAATTATAATCATGCCATATGTTGTTAAATGTGAATAAAGTCCATTTAGTAATGATTTAGAATATGCTGTTCAAGTTCTTTTACTTTTATAGACAGGATTTGTTTCTTTCCATGACATCAAAATTCAGACGTTGAAAGCAGATTTGCATCTTTTGTGAACTTTTGAGATCAGATTACCTGAAGGTTTTTACTCTCATTAGAAATTTCAGTCATAGTTTATGGCAAATTTGGAACATTTTATCAAATTTAGTAAAGTACATGGACCTGATGCTGTATAAAGTTATTGACAATTATAAGAATGGCAGCTATATTTGACATCTGAATGGCTTCTTTCTGTATATACATGAAAGTCCTTTATGCTAATGCTCTTTCTGATAAAATCTTATCCTGTTTTATAAAAGAAGTTAAGACAGCCATATTAAATTGTCAGTATGCACCAATAGCACACATTTGAAAACCCTTTCTGTCTGATGCTTTCAGGCCAAATATTTCTATGGTTCTTGAAATAGTTTGTCTTTTTTGTAATGAAATTAATGATGGATTGGCATAATTGCTACAAAATTGGAAGCTCATAAGACCAAAGCAATGATTGTGCCATCGAGTCAAAATAGTCTTTGTTAAGATATCCTTTAACATTTGTCTAGATGTTTCATGTAATGCTATATAATATAATACAGAATCAAAGTCTTCAGTACAGAAATTTCTAGATGTTTCATGTAATGCTATATAGTACAGAATCAAATTATTCAGTACACAGACTGTCTAGGTATCATGCAATGCTATATAATACAGAATCAAATTACTGAGTACACATTTGTCTAAATGTTTCATGTAATGCTATATAGTACATAATCAAATTATTCAGTACACAGACTGTCTAGATATCATGCAATGCTATATAATACAGAATCAAATTATTGAGTACACAAATTTATGGAGGTATCATGTAATGCTATATAATACAGAATCAAATTACTGAGTACACATTTGTCTAGATGTTTCATGTAATGCTATATAGTACATAATCAAATTATTCAGTACACAGACTGTCTAGGTTTCATGTTATGCTATATAATACAGAATCAAATTACTGAGTACACATTTGTCTAGATGTTTCATGTAATGCTGTATAGTACATAATCAATTATTCAGTACACAGACTGTCTAGGTTTCATGTTATGCTATATAATACAGAATCAAATTATTGAGAACACAGACTGTATAGGTTTTATGTAATGTTATATTACACAGTATCAAATTATTGAGTACACAGACTGTCTAGGTTTTATGTAATGTTATATAACACAGTATCAAATTATTGAGTACACAGACTGTCTAGGTTTTATGTAATGTTATATTATACAGAATCAAATTATTTAGTACAGAGACTGTCATGGTTTTATGTAATGTTATATTATACGGAATATACTATTCAGCACACAGACTAAGTTTCATGTAATGCTAAATAATACAAAATAAATTACTCAGTACAAAGAACATCTAGGTTTTGACCTTTACAAAAAAACTGCAAATGCAAAAAGGGGGTGTGGGGGTACTCCCCCAATGTGGTCTCGAGGGGCAACGGCCCTAGATCAGGTGGTTCCAGGGGTCAAAGACCCGCGACTAAAAATGCATTTTACACGCATGAAAATCTGCTCCTGGTGCAACTTGTGACCATGATATGTAACAAAATAATCATTTGAATAACTTTACAATATTTTTTGTCACATGAATTTGTTCGCCATTGGTACTTAAGTTATTTCATGTGCATGTCAGTGTTCACATTGTAATTAAGTCAATAATTGTACATTTTTTGCTGCCAACATTTTACACTTCTCTCTTTTCATAACAAATATGTAAAATAAACACCCAAATACATCATCTATATACAAATACTCCCATATATTCACTTGTCTTTTTGTCCACTGAACACAACCTGTTGATATGCCAGTTGAGCTCTTTTTGCGACAACTAATTTGTCGTTTTTCATTCCTATACTTTTACATATGAAAACATATATCCTGATTTATTCCCATGTAAAAATATATGATTTTTCATCATGCCATGCAATGCTAGCTAGCAATAAACGTTGTACCTGCATGAACAATATGAATACATTATAAGCTAGAACAAATAATAAATAAAAACTGCCCTAAGATTCAGACATGGAAATTAATCTTAGATACAGTAATCTGACCAGGTACTGTTCGCACATCTCTAAAGTTATTTCCATTTGCTTAAATGACAACACCAACAATCCTGCTGTGACACATTGCTGAATCAAAATTGCTATGTTTTCAGATAGGGTCAACTAGCTTACAAAATTACACAAATGTAATTTACTGTGACAGATTATATACCAGTTTATTAACTCGAATATATTTGACGATTAGGCTGTGAAGGTGGTGGTTAGTGGCATGTGATCAAGAGTGCGTTTACCCTTCTAAACTTCAATTATGGAGCAAATTTTGTATATAACAAAAAGAGTGGGTATATTTCATCCTCTGGAACCAAAACCTATTAATATTTTTACTTGTGACATTGCCAATCATAAAATATAAAAATATATCAGATAATTACATGGGAAAATAAAATGTCCTCTATATAATGGATCAAAAAAATCAAAATAAAGTGTGAGGTGTTTGTAATCAAGTTTCTTTATGCATAAACATTAAAATTTCTGAAATTTTTTTTTAAAAAATTAAGAAAAACACTTAATAAACATTTTATTTTTAAATTATTTTGTATTTATTGAAGTGATACATAGACTCTTGAAGACGATTGATTGATTGATTGATTGAATGTAACGGCGCACCAGCACTTTTAGGTAATTTAGCGAAATACAAGAGGCAAGATGTTTAAAAATAAGAAAGGTTTAACATCGACCAGCGATATACAAAACCATAATAGTTAAAAATACAATGGTAAGATGTTGGTGACAGGAAAATATGAAGCTTCCCAATCAACGGGAGATGTAAATGGTGTATGTTGATGATAAGATGTTGTAAATAAGAGGTGATATTTGCATTAGATAAAAATATTCTAGGTGATGGCATACAAGTTATAGTTTAAAATAGAGATTTACTTCCTTTAGGAAATCTAAATACAAGTGATTTGTATTGTATCAAAACGTTCCTTCATGTCATGTACATTATAGTATTTCGCACGCGTAGGTTGCAGGTCAGAACACTCGGTCATAAAGTGTTTAACAGTGAATGGCTCATTGCAAGAAACGCACTCTGGTGGATCTTCACCTTTTAGTATGTGGGAGTGGGTAATGTATGTATGACCCATTCTGATTCTTGCAATGACAACCTCCTCCCTACGGATAGTTCTGTAGGAAGGAGTCCATTCTCCCAGGGTTGGTTTGATGGCATGAAGTTTTTACTGACTGCATCATCCCATGACGCCTGCCACTTCTGACGTAGGTACTTTTTGATACAAGGTTTAAAATCAGTAAACGGTAATTTAAAATCCGATGGTTCTTGCGATAGAGCCATCTTAGCAGCCCGGTCTGCTTCTTCATTACCTCTAATACCAATATGGCTAGGTAGCCAACAGTATACTATATTGTAGGAGGTACTAAGCTCCGAGTTTTTGACAAGAATATTCACTAGTAATGGATTATCCAGTTTTCCATGGTGTAGCGACTGAAGTACTGACAGCGAGTCACAGAAAAAAATACCATTTAAAATGCGTTTTTGTTCAATAAATTTCAGAGCAAGGTCTATTGCTCTGATTTCCGCTGAAAATTTGGACGCATCGTTTGGCAAGCGCACTTTGGTTATGTGCCTGCCACTAACGAAGGCTGCAGCAGCCTTGTCATCAACTTTTGATCCATCAGTAAACGATTTTGTGTAGTTTTTAAAATCGCTGAGGAGTTCATGATAAGAGTTCTGCAAAATGGCCGGATTTGTCTCAGATTTTTTCCCATCGTGCAACGTAAAAATCACTTTGGGTTGCTTAAGGAGCCAAGGTGGTGTTTCCGAGACAAACGTGTTCTGAACTGTAAGGAGATTAATTTTGATAGTGTCAAAACTGAATGATATTCTGATGCCAAATGAAGGTATGGCATTTGGTTTGTTTTCGTATAAAGTTTTGTATTTTGGTTGAAAAACAGCCGAAAAAGCAGGGTTCAGAGGGTTTGATCTTAACCTTAGAGCGTACTGTATAGAAAGCATTTCTCTGCGGTGCGATAAAGGTGGTTCATTCTTGAAGACATGAAGACGACAAAATAGATGAAGGCACTCCAATTACTTACTAATCTGATCAGAATTCGAGTTATGTCCCTTTATATATATTTCCTGGCTTTACAGGGCTCAAAAGACCAGAAGTGCTTATCATAAAAAAGTGTTAGGAATACAAATCTTTCCTTGTAACAGGCAGTATAGACCATAGTAAAGGCTTTGAAGCATGAAATCCCTTCAGGCTAAAAAAATAGTACTACAATCAATGAAATACAGGAATAAATCAATGTAACATGTTTTGAATTGGTAACACACTCAAGTTCATTTTCCAATACATGGCGGCCCGTATGAATGGTGGAGGAAGAACCCGATAAAACCCCCGAAAATAACCAACGACCCACTAGAAACTACTGGCAAGCTTTCTCACATATGTATGTATGTATGTATGTATGTATGTATGTATGTATGTATGTATGTATGTATGTATGTATGTATGTATGTATGTATGTATGTATGTATGCATGCATGTATGTATGTATGTAAGACTGGGTTTAATGTCACAATCAAGCAAAATCCACACTACATAGTACCATTTAAAAGATAAGGTCTTCAATTGCAAATTCAATAATTTCTGAGAATTTAAGAAATATAAACCTGTGCAAATGAAAGTAAACATGTAGTAATAAAAGGTAAAAAGATAAAATTTGAAACTGCAACTCAAGCAAAAGGAGAAGAAAACATGGAACCTTCATATTAACTTACCTTCTCTCCCATCTCATTAAATGATCGTGGTTTGGCGAGAATGTTTAATTGTTCCATTATCCTCAAGATGTGTTCCTTGTGTTTGTGTAGATCTGGATGTTTTTCCTTTGTCCAGATAGCATCTGTGGATTAAAAAAAAACGAACTTTGATTCAATGGGGAAATTTTAATAATAGAATATTTTAAAAATATTTACTTCAAAACATCAGAACCAGATTTATTCTCATAGATTTGGAAGTGTAAATGTCATATCTAATTATTTAATTTCATTAAGAATAGATTTATATTCAACGAACCATTAAAACCAGCAATGCAAAAAATACCTATATATCTATATATCTATATATATATATATGTGTGTGTGTTTGTGTGTGTGTGTGTGTGTGTGTGTGTGTGTGTGTGTCAACCATCAATGAAGTAATTAATATTAATTTCACTACAGATGCTTACTTGCATTCAATAAGTGATGGTGTATTGATCAAAAAGACTGGCAATTTTGGTATAATTCATTATTTAGATCAACTTTTAAACCTGTCCGATAGATATGTACCTATAAATATCTCACAAGTTATACCTTTTATGATGACTTGTATCCTACACAAGTTGCGCTTGTATGACAGTACAAAAATTCAGGATGTTTGGTTGAATCCAGAGTCATTACCAATCCATTCTACTGACTAATACCCAACATGTTTAGAATTTTAACATTGATTACATCCATAACTAATATAAATCATATTATGCATAAAACTTTTCTTTGATAATATTTGCATAATCATACCACAATATAGGATAATGTTAACTGCTTGACAATCCTATTTCACCATGCTAGAAAGACATTCTATGGGGTTGTTGTAGAAATAGAAATAAAAAAGTAGCTGTAAATCTTTGGAATACATCGCATATAATGACATCATATGTTTACACTAAAAGAAGCATGAAATATGACATGTACCAGCAGTGAGTGTACACACTATTTAATTCAATGGAATCATAAAAGTTAATGATATTTGAAGTAGAAGGAAACGTTGCTATGGCATAAAGTGAGAGAGTATCTCGCAGCTCACTGCTAGCAACAGTCAATGATGAGGCATGGATAAAAACCATCAGATGGGTCAATAACAGTGTTGTAAATATCCTCCAATTCTATTGCACAGAAAACCTAGCAAAGAACAAACTGCCATTGGATAGCAAAACCGTTTGATTCAAGCTGTTACTGAGATTTTTGTCATTATCCATGCTAGCTAAATTGGTTATCATGCTCATATTTGTGAAAGAAAGACCAAGCACACTTCCTTCTAAAAAGCGTCTCAATTAGAGGCTTTAAAACTGAGGTTAAAAATTGCTAGAAAAAGATTAAAGACTTTTAGCTAAAGAGTTAACTTACTAAAAAATGTACAAAGCCCAAATAAAGATATACTACAGCACCTAATACATTTTAGTAATTTTTTTTCAGAATCTTGCTATTAAAATCCACTGGCCAAAATTGTTAGGTACAGCACATTTTCTCAGTTTAATTACATTAATAATGGAATCTAATCCTTTGCCCATGCATTTAATTTTTACAGATATATTAGCATTGCTAAAGGAGAGGTTGGTACTATTTGCACGTCAAACAAGGTGATCAACAGTTGTAATTTGTGGATGTTAAAGTATTCCTCTACAGAGTAAACTCTTCCATAGCAATACTTAGCATGCCTTGTGAAATATAAATGATTGTTGAATTTTATGTCAATGTTTATTTGCAAGTCTATCTTAATTCATTGCCCCAGTTCACATGTGTATATACATATCTGTCTGCAGATTGTCATCAAGAGGACAACTGGTTCTGCACAAACTGGAACGTGGGTATTTCTTAGGCCCAAAACTGGTCCATGAATGAAATATGTGTAATAAAAGCAATTTTAGCAGTAGGGATAAATGGTTCCATTTATCACAAAATCAGTGCACATTATTGTTAGAAAACACCTCTCAACTGTTCCAGCAGTGAAAATACCTCTCAAAACAAAACTATAATGTAAGGCTTATGCCATATTCTGGCTTTCAGCAGTATATAATTTTAGATTACTAGTCACATTTCAGGGATAAATATAACCAGGTCAATCTCATATCACTGTTACAAGAGGACACGTTTCCCTTTCACCGTCGCTTCAAGCTATGATGCTTTTATGTCTTACTCCTCCTTTATGTTATGACTACATTTTCAGGAAAAACAGCGTTATTATCTAACTTATTGCACATTTAAGGATTGGGTATTGTCATTTATTATGCATTAAACCTGTGCTGATCTATAGCGTACTTGGCAAGCTCACCATATTTTCTTCGTTTCAAAATGGCCTATCTGTGACTTTCATTTTACATCTAGAGTTGGGTCCCCTTAGTCCAGTAGACATATTGAATGGGTTCAAAAGATTACTAGCTGATACTGTTAGACCCAAATCTTATTCTGGACAGTTTCATCATGGTGTCCAAAGACTGCCAATAAATCCTAATGTGGATAGTTTTCATCAAGAGGTGGCTACCTTTGCCTTACAGTGTGGCTTGCTGCATCAGCTGATCCAAATTCAGGTTTACTGGTATTGTAAGTGTTAACAAACCTTCCTTGATTCATCCTTAACTTCTGTCCAAAACATGGCTGATACATTTTCACAAATGATAATAGAGTTCAGATTATACTTTTGATTTTCAGTGAGATACCAATGCCATTCAGAAATGTCTAATTTTTCGTTCATTTATATACAATATGGCTAGACACGCATACAATCTTATCAAATCAAATCAAATATACAAACAGCTAAAAAATACAAAAGTTGTGCATGCATGAAAAATAGGTAACATTGTTCTAGTTTTGGTATGAACGAATGCGTAGGTACAATTATGTCCAGGATATAGAATATAATGTACATTTCATAAAATGTGGGTCACAGTGATGTAATATTTGTATACCTAAGTTGTTTTCATTGTGAAGTATTGATGAAATGCATACATATATCCAGTTCATTTTCAGATATAAAATAGTGAATGTGGGTGTAATTAACATAGAGCTAAAGTACAAAAATCATCCAACCATGCTTTTAAGTCACAATAACCCAAGTTCTGTGATGAATGAGTTGCTTTCGTTGAGATGTGTATCTAAAAGTTTTAATGTGGGTTATGACGGGTTTAATATAATAAGGCAAAAGGAAACAAAAGTAAATACATTAATCACTTTTGTCATGTCCCAATGTTGTTGACATCTATCTGCATTGTGTTGGTGAAATATGGTTCAATATATCATAAAATACATGTCACTCATGAATGTGAAGTAGATCACAATACTCATATTTTAATATGGTTGAATTAGTTTTGTTAAGATGTCTCCGATTTTCCTTGGTGTATGTTTGAGATATTCAATAAAGAAAGCAATGGAAACAATCAACAAACTTGCAAAATACTTAAAGTACCGCTACATTACTTCAGAATGATATGTATTTTATAAAATGGTAACAGAAAAAAGAAATTACCAACCAACAAGTTCTACAGTAAGGATTCCTTTCTCCTTGAAGTCAGACCATTTCTGTGTGATATCACTGTGAGCAGCACTGGTAGCAGGGCTAGTTGATTCAGTGCCATTGTCAGCAGGGCTATTTGGTAGATTAGGCTGAGCATTGATGAGGAACTTCAGAGCATCAATCATCCACTTTGGGTCTAACAGAACATTATCTCTCAATACTTCAATGCTGAAAAAATATTTCAAAAGGTCTTATATGTAATTACACACGTGTTATATAAACTAAGGTTCACGGTTTAAGTCAACACAAGGTCAACGGAACTAAATTTATTTACAATTTAGTTTCTGTTTTATGTTCTTAAGCAATTAAACAATAAGTAAAAATTAGACACACACAGTCATATATAGATACTTGAATATAACCATCACTACTGCTAACCATACTTTGTGTTAATTATTGAGCAATTCAATGAATCTATACAAAGAAAAGTTTCTATTTGATAAACTAATCAGGAAAAGCAAAACTTTATGTACTTTTATAACATTATGATTCATTTTTAACTGATAGCTTCTAAATACTAAATTCTGCCAAGTACTAATGCATATCTACCTTACAATCTCACCTGAAGTGGATAATAGCATGCAAGACTCTTACCTGCCCTATATAGTCTTACCTGAAGTAGATGATTGTTCCTGTTTCATGCAGATATCTAAGAAAGAGATCAAGTTCTTCACTTTCTTCTATTCGAACAGTTCCTTCCTTGTTTAAATTTTCCACAGTACTGTGGGAAACTATCTGCAATTACAAGTTAACAAATACATTAATCTCCTTACTTTATAAATAAAAATATTTTTTAAATTGAACATCATGCAGCAGACATGTAGCATGATGTCCAACCCAGTCACATTATCCTGACACCAGACCGACCAGTCCTAACACTAACCTCTTAATGCTGAGTGCAAAGAAAGGCAGTTGTTAGTACAGTTTTGTAAGTCTTTGGTAAGACTCAGCCAGTGTTCGAACCCACAACATCCCGCATCTGTGACAGACACTATAACCACTGTCCATCTAGCAACTGAATGAGTACACTTATCATTACATATTACAATGATAACTGAGTGCCAATATCAATATGAACTTAATGACATGGACTAATATTATGGGTCATGTATTGTTAATCCTGCAGTCATCATCAATAGAATGTGTATAATACATTGTATACTAATGACTGTCAATATCCAAGTGATTTTATGGCTTGGCTTGGTCACTTCGATCATGTGTCATAAATCCTGCACTGATTAACATTTGCATGCATATAATGTAATTTACAGTAAAGGCTCTGTCAATATCCAAATGAGTTTATGGCTTGGCTTGGTCACTTTAGTCATGTGTCATAAATCCTTCGCTGATTAACATTTGCATACATATAATGTAATTTACAGTAATGGCTCTGTCTATATCTTAGTGAGTTTATGGCTCGGCTTGGTCACTTCATTTATGTGTCATAAATCCTGCATTGATTAACATTTGCACATGTATGATGTAATTTACTCTAATGGCCCTGCAAAAATCCATGTGAGTTCTTGGCTTAGCTTGGACACTTCAGTCATGTGTCATAAATCCTGCATTCATTAACATTTGCTGTTTTTCTGGGGAATACCCCTCAATACGTAGTTATGTGTGGTTTGTTTTAATATTTTTTAGTTCTGCTTCTGCACACAACAGACTGATGAAAATGTAAAACTTCGTCTATAGTACAAGGGCCACAAGTGAATCGGATATTAAAGAATTGCTCAAGAATTAATGATGCCACTTGAGCTATGACTGAATGACTATAAAGACAATCCACATCTAATAAATTGTTATTTATGAACAGTTACACATTATAGGATGCCACAAACTTATCATGTATATATACTAGTACTAATGAGATATTTTTCTAAATGTAAATGACACAAGACAGAAAACTGATAGGTTAATTACAGAAACAAGAAAGAGACAAGTGAATGATAGTATATAAATATGTGACATTGAAAAAATACAGAAAACTAACAATGTCATCCAAATGGGGTACTATAATATATGACATGTAAACAGGGTACCAAAATACAACTTTTGCACAATTATTAAGTTAAGTGTTTGTCCCCATCCTCATTTCTCCCATATATAACATGTGCAAAACCTTGTCTTACTTTGCTAAGGGAGATAATCGATCACAATGATGTTGTTGTAGGGTTTAAAGCCATTTTTCAGCACAAGATAGGCTATACATGGCGGCCAGTATAATGGTGAAAGAAGAATCCGGGAAAACCTTGAAAAGAGATATCAATCCATGAGAAGCTACTGGCAACCTTTCAAACATACCCACATTGGTTGAACCTGAGACTCCAAAACACGCAGATAGAGGTCCTGAGACTCAAACTCATGCAAACAGAGGTGAGATGGTCTCAGTGATATGAATCTATATCAAATACTGTTGATAGTACATCAATGGGGCCATGCATTATATACACAGAGCTCTGTGCCCAACTTATTACATGTTTTAATTGGATCTGCATTTCTAGCTTAAAAATTACTGTTCACTAAAAACCAATTTGGAAAAGAAAGACAGAAACAGCGTTGAATGATGTGCAACAAATTCCAGATCAGTATTAGTTACTGTTTACAGCCAATCACATGGCAGATAACAGCGGATTTATAATAAATGGAACTGTAAATGTATTTAAACCACTGCTGGTTCAAGCTTGTAGGGTCCTGTACTCCAAACTCAAAGGTTTCATAGAAATGGCACATATAATCTTGCATTTAGATGAATACCTTCACACCAGCATCCCTGAGCCTCATCAGCTGCTGTTCCAGGAGAAACCACCGAGTGGGTATCTGCTCTCCCCAGTATGGCTGCTGTGAAGCCACCTCTACAATTTTCTTCTTCAACTCCTCCAATTTGCTGTCACAAACTGAGTTGTCAATGGCAAAGTCCTTATCAACCAAGTGAACTGTGGTAGGTTTGTCTCTTAGATAAGAGCGGATTTTCTTTAAGTATCTCTTACCATGCTTGCGACAATACACCTAGAAATGGAAAACAATTTGCATTAAGTAGGAGATGCCTAATATCATTATTAAAAATGATTGGTTGCTTTATCTTATACTGTATGTATACAATGATGCAGTCTAGGTTGGCGTAAAGACATTTTGTCAAATGTTTTGCAAATATTGTCTGATGATAAACCTACTCATCATTTTTAGACCATTTCCTGTCTCCCTTAGACATCTCCAAAAATGTCTCAAGTACTTATTTCTTAAACATGCTAAACACATAAATATAGCACTATAGTAAACTGCTTTGTATTTACACCCTTTAATAATGTATCTAAATTTGACTGAACATTTTCTGTACAGTTGTATTGCACCTAAATACATTCAGGAGAAGATTGATAGTAAAATTTAGATCAGTCCAGAGATCTTAAATATTGTTGCAGTTTGAACCATTTTTAGTGCATGTAAGACTGTCAAGATCAGGTATTGTCTCAACCAGTGGTTCCCAATCTATCTCGAGAACAACCCGCTTGGTTATCCTCAGCTCCCCCTACAATACCCAGTAAAAAGCATTATGCAGCATTAGTGCCACATTTTATAATCCCATTGCCCTTACCACCACCCCATGGGTGGTACTGCCCACTTTGGGAAACACTGGTCTAGACATCCATGCAATGATGTCTATCAGTGGCACACACAAAATGGACATGAGCATTTAGGTAATGTTAACCTAGTCTGTATTCCCAGTATTCCTGTTGTTGTTGTTGTTATAGTGTTTAACGTCATTTTCAGCCCAAGATAGTCTGTACATGGCAACCTGTATTATTAGTGGAGGAAGAACTTGGGGAAAATCCTGGAAAGAACCACCGACGCACGAGAAGCTACTGGCATGCATTCTCACATAACTACATTAGCCGAACCCATGCAGACAGAGGTGAGATGGCAATGATCTGTAACGGCGAGGGCTTTAGATCACTCGGCCACTCGGGGCCCCCGTATATCATGGAGAGAAATGCTGGCACAAATGATCACAAGTTTTATACCTCCTGTTCACCTTTGTTTGCTAGAACAGAAGTTTTGTCAGTTATAGAATCATTAGGACTGCTTCCATCAGGCCTGTGCATCAAAAGTATCCTAATGTAACATTTTGTTAATTTCTCTGAAATTCCCTCTTTGGTGGCTCGTTTCTTTATTTCCCAAATCTGACCATAACAGAAGAGATTAGATAATAAAGGTTGACATGACATTATCCAGATCAAGAGGTAAGGGATATTTGATTCACATAGCTGGTCTATAAATCTGAAATGTGAGATGGTAACAGACTTTTTCTGTTTTGCTCTCTATCCCACTTCCCACCAGGTGATGTGGTGTTGAACCCATGTGATAAACAACCTACTGGTAGAACCGCCAATACATGTACATCCAGCTGTGGAGGTGAAAGAGGAGCTGAATCTGTCTCAGAGCATGATGACCTATATTGCTTCTTGGTTGATGAACTATGTAGAGTGCAATATCCTCCTGAGAAAAAAAACCTCCACTTAAATTGGCATCCCTCAAAGAGCACTTCGGCGATTTTCCATTAGTAAAACATTGTGTGTAGAGCTACAAACTGGACCCTAAGATTAGTACCAAAACAATCTACTTGTACATATCAATGATAGGAAATCGCACAACAATAGTTAATGACTTTTCATATAACACACCATAGCTGGATTATATTTTTAAAAACATCTAAAGCAATGGGATGGGATGGACAAATGATCTAGTCAAGAATGACTAAGTGTGTGAATAGACAAGTTCATGATGCTATAAAGACAGATCTCTTTGTCAATGATGAGAGAAAGAAAAGTTGAAAAGCATAGATGGGGTGTAATTACCTTCCATGCCAAATTTCTTCCAAATTGCTTTAAAATAGAAATCTTCCAGAATATTGGTATTGGATTGCATGGTCTCTGTGTTTAGAGAGCATATGACTTTGAATAAGCTTAATTAGTTACCGAAACTTTCAAAGGATCTGGCACCAAGCCCTGTATCAAGAGATCATTCTAATTCCACCTTAGATGGGCAGATAACTTATAGACCTTGAACAAAAATGTTTCAGCCTGTAAAAACTGTATTTGCAAGGCAGTCTTAGTTCTTCAAAGATATTATGAGTTTGGAACATATTTGAAAAAAAGAATTCTGTGACTGTCATTTGGCACATAATTCAGAACAAAGCATGTGGATTTAGCTTGTTTATTACATTGTGGGCAGTGTGTAAAGGGTCCCTGACAATATGTGATGAGAACTAATTTTTATGAACGAACAGCGAAGAAATATGTTAGCAGTAAATGCATCTAATTCTATATAAATACCTGTATCTATTATATAATATTGTTGTTGTTGTAAGGTTTAACGCTATTTTTCAGCACATGATAGGCTATACATGGTGGCCTATATTATTGGTGGAGGAAGAACCCGGGAAAATCACTTGAAAGAACCACCGACCCACGAGAAGCTACTGGTTAGCTTTCTCACATAACAACATTTAATTTAGCTGAATCTAAGACTCGAATTCACGCAAGCACAGGTGAAATGGCAGTGATCCATAACAGAAAGCGCTTTAGAAAACTCGGCCACTCCGGGCCCAATCTATTACATAAATTCACAACTGTATATTGTTTTCTACCTCTTATTGGTGATTGTTTTCTTCATAGATACTGTTCTATCTAATGCAGTATTTTATCTCACTGTAGCAACCTCATTATGATTCACTTCTGGGTCATGTCTTGTTTTGATATAAACTACCAGATTTCGGTAGTTTTTTTAGAAGAATTCGTTTTGTATATTTCACTGCACTGAAATTGTGGTCTGTGTGAGGTAAATATTATTTCAAGGATATTTGGTGACTGTAACTGTACAAATTAGGGTTTTCTTCATTGAATACAGTTTTTTTTCTTAGTGCCTTCCATAGTGATCTTAAGATTTTCTACAGTGATTGTCTGCAGAATTCTGTAGGAAGTACACAGACGTCAATACACCATATGGGATTTCATAAGGTATATAAACCAGAAGCTTGGCAGAATTGGGAAAGATGGTATTAGATGCATAAGCATTTCAACTATAGTCTATTTCAAATACATGTATTGGAGATAAAAGTGTTTGCATATACTTGAATAAAAACTTTGACGGCCATGTAATTTAATATGTAAAATCATTGCATGTAAATTATTTCCTTATTATTGTAAGCAAGTTGCATTAATTTTCAAACAGAGAAAGGGTTGAAATGAAGTTGAATTGCCCAAATGGAAGTACATTCAGCTGCATTTTGAATTCCATCATTCTTTTTATTCCAGCTGGTGTGATCAAGATTTTAGTTATTAACATGTTTTTTTCTCTTTCTTTGACCCTTGATACTCAAAACTGTGCCAATATTATCAATGACGATGATAGTTTAAATTATTTTAATTCTTAAACATATTGTTTAGTTACATATTCTCATATGTTACTGTTGTGCATTAATACATTATTTCTTCAATAAACCGAGGAACCTAAACGTTTGGTTATTCAATAATATTTAGGACATGTATGTGCACACACACACACAAATACAATTACATATAATTGCATACATCCACCATGTTGACAGTTACATACACAGATCATACCAAAGGACATCACAAGTTATCCTTGGGACTTTATCATTTAAGCATGCCTGGTACCCAGGGAAGGCAGTTTAATAAATAAATAACCAAGTATTCTAAAGAGGTCACCTTTACCAATCACTACCATCTCACGTCTTTCCATGTGGGTTCCTTTATCGAGCTTTGCCAATGTGGTTTTAACAAAAGCTTGCCTGTAACGTTCGTTGAGTTGGTGGATTTTGATTTTTCTGGGTTTTTCCTGCACCCGCTGTTAAATTTCCCATGTATAGCCAATCATGCACTAAGAAATGACATTACCCTCCCCCCACAATGTCATACATGTATCAGATAATGATCATCACACAGACCTAGTTTAACAATAGTCCATGATACAACGAAAGACTAAATATTATGTCAGACACTGCACTGAGCTTCAAAATAATGTGGACGATTACTGTAACAAAAAAAGCTCAAGCATGATATCTCTCATCTGCCATACATAACTAAAACGTTTACCCATTCCATTATAAAGTTTTTTGTTGTATTGTAAAAGTAAAACCTATGTAAAACAATTCATAAACTTTATGTCATGGTGACATGACATACTGTACCATATTTGTGATCACAGTTTGTGCCAACAATAATGGCAGAATTAAGTGTCATGATTATATTAACTAATTACCAGATAGAGAATTAAGCAATTTATATACCAAATCGTAACCCATGTACAGGATGTAGTCCCAATGCCATCAATGCTGTTTGTGTCTTTGATGTCAGTAGTTAGGTTTTGTTATGTTGATAATTGCTGGTTATTATTACCACTAATAATTATCAAGATGACAAAAAAACAACTGATAACATGCACAGATTTGTTCAGCTGAAGCACACATCTGTATGCCATAAAATAAAATGAAATATTAACTTTATTGCCTTTTTTCCCCCATGAATAACAAACTCTAACCAAACAAATACCAGACTGAAAAATGTCATTAACATAATATTTACCATTGTAAACACATATTTGTACTAAAAACAACTGCCAATGCAGGAATAAGATTCGAAAAAATATACAAAACATCCGATATTTTCAGTTTAGAGTGAAATGTGGGAATAATTTAACTAACAAGAATAAGGAGAGTTCCTTGATCATTACTGAGAAATCTGATATCAGATAGATTTAAATGAACATCATCATTTATACACACTAAATCATTTTGTTTTGTGGTTGATGTTCTACTGGGATTGGCGAAAACTGACAATAATTTGAATTGACATTATTATCAGTTTTATCAAATTAAGTGCATATCCAGCAACAGTAAAGAAAAGAATAAATTCATATGGGCCTATGTTTCAATTGTTACAAAGCAGAAAACCAAGTTTTGGATGCACCCAAAAGAGTCCTCAGTAATTCTCATGAGGAAACAAGCAGTGTCCTCCACTTCACCACAACAACTAAAGGGGATCCTAATTATCCACAAAATGGACACTTTAATCATATATCAAAAGTGTGTTTTATTATGATTATTATCACTCTGGTTTTTATTACTACTGTATTTTTATTGCTGCACAAAAATTTTCCAAGAGGAACAGTGAACCTGTAAAATTTGATTGAAAATTCCTGTTTCCTTTATAATACACCCAATATAGTTGATATAAAATGAGGTGCCATTGCTGGTAAGATGTGTCAGGTTCAGTTACCATGGTCATTTTGTTGTTAAGGCCATTTACTCCAACTGATCAGTACTAAATATCCTAATTATGTTGATGCACTATAAATAACAAACAAAATAAGGTGTGAAATCATTGATAGCTTTTCCCAGTTCAAGTTTTCGTTCTTTTCTTTTCATCAATCCATTGCAAAAAGATGCAAGCACTAGTTTTACTTAGAGAGGAAGTTGAACATTTTTTAAATGCTATGCATAATTGATCAGTGGTAGTCAATATAAGCTGAGGTGGCCCTGTTGATAACATAAGTCAGGTCCAGTTACCATCATTTGAGAGCCCCAGGAGGCTGAGTCATCTAAAGAGCATGCCTATACCAATTACTGCTCTCTTACCTCTGTCTATATGAGTCCAAGCCTGGGGCTTGACCAATGTGGATACGTATATTTGAGAAAGCTAGCATTAGCTTCCCTTGAGTCAGTTGATATTCCTGGGGTTATCCTCCAAGAGTATTACTTTCTGCCATATATTGTTCATCTTGCACTGATAAATGGTGTTAAGCCCCCAAAAATCCACATTATCTACCATGGGGTGTAAGCTCCAATTGCTGCAGCATTAAGTAACCTTGATGTACTGCAGACAACAAACACAAATCAATCCAGAAGCATACTTAATGTGTCAAATCATTGATATAAATGTTGCAAGTACAAATTGTTATCTTTTTCTTTCTGTCATTCCTTAGTTTTACTTTAAGGTTAAGCTGATTATACACATAAGGAAGGAATCCTATTGATACAAAGATAGCAATCAATAATTAGTGTGAGCACTGGATATTTTTTAAAAATCCTAATTTCATTCTAACTCGCATTTCATATTCTCTTATGCAGCTTTCAAATTCCTTCCAGGACAAAAACAAACTGTTTTCATATTTATTATTGCCTGTGGGTTACATTACAATTGCTGCAATGTACTGATGGATGTGCTTATTTATGTATGGTCAATGAGAGCATCCCAAGACCCATCCACATAATATGGTCAAGATACAAAAATAAAAGTGACAACTTACTCGTTGCGCCAGCACAGGAGAAACAAACCTGTGAATGTGACGTACAATTTTGCCAGCAACACCCTGACGATTCTGAAAATAAAAAATAGATAATGCAATGGTATGCAATTATTCATACAAACTAAAGCCACCTGTCTCGCATCCCACTTTACACCCTAACATGGAGATTATTAGACATGAAGGTATATATATATATATATATACGACAACATTTTAAGTTAAGATTAAATTATGAGACATGAAATGTTCGCAATACTCCTTCATACATAGCATGATGAAAAGAACATGAATATATAAGAATTCAACTGATTGACTGATCAAATTAGCAAATATTGTACTAGCATAGGTCATCAGAAAATAACAGACCTGCCAACACTGAAAAGACAGTCTCAGTAAAGCAACTAATTATTTCCCTAAGTTTTACCAGCTGTCAATAAGGTGTAACAAAATATCATAAAACTGCTATTGGAAAACTGGAAAATGCATGTAAACGTTTTGGTATAATACAAACATGCAGTGACGGTAATCATTATGTTCAACCACAGGATTCTGACTTTCAAATGATGAAATCTCTGACAAAACAAAATGACGGTATCAGTACTATAAATTAACACAAGGAGTGCAAGCGTGACACCAGCCCTCCACTTGATTCAACGTTTTACATGTGTCTTTAAGCACTCCAGGGTCGCCAAATGACTGAAAAGCTATACATATCCATTCAAAATACAGTAACGTACCAACGCATAAATCACAGACATCATTAGCACGAATCTAATCAGGCGCATTAATATTTATTTTCACCATTACGGCCACAAAGTCTTTCCAGAGGACTCCATCAGGTAGAAGAAGCCGATTCTGCCATGGATAAAAGTAATTTTCACAAAATGTTTCACTATCCTTTTATTTAAGATTGTATCATATGATAATTTTATAAATTTCCTGAATAGAATGATCTAGTTAAAGTCAGGTTAGTAGAAATGATGGTGGATGATGTCATCACACTTGCACTATTAAAGCCAGGATGGATGCTGGATTCGGTAATATTAAAAGATAAAAGATGACTCTGCTCCATGATTGGTACTAGTATTAGACACTAGTGCTTATTTACTGCAGGGCAGAATCTGGTAAAATAGGGTACTTCCACATATGGTTCAATCTTTATACGCAGAAAAACATCAAATTTAGATTAAATTACAGTGGCCTTGAATATTTATCATGAAGAAAGAACCTTCATCTTTGTCCCAGATATTAAGGAATGAAACTTTTCATAAAAACGAATACGACTCTTTCCATTGATAAAAAACGGGTGCATTATTTCATTCTAAATAGTTGGCAATGCTGTTCTCAAAGTTTCAACTTTTATTATTATTATTATTATTATTATTATTATTATTATTATTATTATTATTATTATCATTATTATTATTGATATTATTATTATTATTATTATTATTATTATTATTATTATTATTATTATTATTATTTATTATTATTACCTTGCTATTACAATGGTTCAATTTTTACTGGCAAGCTTTCTCACATAACTACATTAGCCGAATCTTAGACTAGAACCCACGCAGACAGAGGTGAGACGGCAGTGATCCGTAATCGAAAGTGCTTCGATCACTAAGCGCCCCTGACTGTCTTTGTAAACATTGTTCATTTCTTGTAGTAACTAGAAGATGACAATGCATGATAAAATGTGAAAACAATTCCAATCAACAAAAAGAGGGTGAATCCTTTGATAATTCCGCTCTAGAAATCTACACAAGTGGTGGCAAAAATCAATCTCTTGATCAAAGCTGACAAGTGGGTCCTTGTACAGTCTTCAATGTGCTGAAACATCAATTGGATTTGGTACAAGTGAAGTCTCTCTAGTGGAACCAATTCTACCACCATGTTTAGAACTCCAAGAAAAGCAAGGTAAACAATGGTTGCTGCTGATAACAAAGATTTGGTGTAAGACCCACAACGAGGGGGAAATTCCGTTGGATCTCGTCGGGTTGAGTATGAACCCTCCTCTACCTGATTAAGAAAATGATCTCTATGCACACAAAGTTCTCAGAAGGGATGAGATTGGACGTCTCTAAATTGGGGATTAAACCAAGATAAGTCACAGCTGCCTAACATTGTGAGACGTCCAAGAGAAAAAAAATCTCAGGGATACAGTGCATCAACCAGTGTTAGGTGTTTAGGATCTATTATACAGTAACAAAAAAGTGAAAACAACAAGCTTTATAAAATGTAACAAATAATTTACATCCCTAGAAGAAACAAGGTAAACATGAAAATTTTAACTTGTCGTTTTAAGAATCAAATCCAAAAATAATCCCATAATTAAAATGAAGAGGTCTTAGAAATAAATCGTTCTAATGAATTTGAGTTTGAGTCCCAACAAGAATCCAAGATGAAAGGGAATGAAGTATAATGTAACCTGCATATTACATTCGTCTCTTCAGTTCCTTGTAAATAAAGAAATTGCACTCAAGTGTTTAAATTTCGAATAAATGTTCAATACATGTCTTTGACCAAGAATTCTATATGAGCACTAAAGAATTCTCCAGGGAAAAGATCTAATCTCTTAGAATCCATAATCTGAAGAAAATTTAAAATAAAACTCAAAAATAAAAATTAAAAACTGTCTGAACTGATGAAAAGAACTTGACATCAAGTTTGTAAAAGCCTAAATTAACTAACTGCTCTATAAGATGAAGTTTCATAAATCCCTGAATTGCAAAAAAGAGGCCAAGAAAATCTCACATTAAAATATCATATTCAGTAAACAAAATTACATTAAAATAGCAAGCAATGGAATAAGAAAAAATTTCAACTAACAAAGAGACAATTAAATTAAATCAAATATAAAATTAATCAGATATACGTAACACGAGTCATTGATATATTACCCATTGTGGAGTAGTAAAGCTCTTGTCTGCATGACCATTACCCCCATCACCCTAGTAATGACTCAAAAACCATGTGTTCCACTGTATGTGGATACTAGCAGCATAGTACACACATTCACAGAGGTTTACACGAGTCAGGCATTGGCTTTTAATATAACGACGTAGTACCATCTCTTCTCTGCTTCGTTCAATATAAGGGATGCCACTCTCCTTCTGTTGTCTTACTGTTTCTAGTTTATGAAGTTTCCGTTCAGCATATTTTACAAAGCATGACAAACATACAGATTTACAAAATACTTTAGAGTCATTATATGAAATGCTTTCTGTCAGAAATGGGTGATTGTAGGGCAGCAGTGGCAGTGTTTAATTATCTGCTCTTTTAATATCCTTTGTCAAATTGACTAGGCAGCAAACAGTACATAATACTTTTCCAATACTGAACAAAAACATTATATTTCCAAAATATCTGTTATTTTACATGATTATACATTTTAAGGTTCTGCCGCTTTCAACAAAAAGAATTACAAAATAAAGATGTCATTTGTTTATTTAGGAGATTTTAATGTAATTCAAAGCTTTGAACATTGCTGTTATTTCTGCAGTTACATCTGTCCATATTATCCAGCAAACAGATTGATATAGTGCCATGCGTTGCAATAGCAGATCCAACTTTGTATCCATCTTTTGAGTTTTCTTTATACAGGGATATGTGGGTGCGATACGATACTCTAGACTTCATTGCATTTACTCTGAAACAGTGGAGGATTCATTGAGAATTTTTTGAATTTGCAAAGAGCAAATAGTATTGTGTGAGATGTTGATTACTATGGGCACTGTGGTGATTTGAGAATACAAAAATTTTCAATATTTTCAACATTTACTTTTTTGAAGAGGCAATCTCATTCATCTGGGTTAAAGATAAGGTTAATTTCTCTTAATTTGGAGGCTTTCAGAAAGGAAGATGAGACGGAGGCAATGTCCCTGACTGTCAAGTTAAGCATTCTTCTATTGTGTGTTTGTTTGTTTTGGATTCTTAATGTAGCTTTAATAATTTGTCAGTCATGTCGCTATGATGTTTGCAGTGTGAATTTCTACCCATGTCTAGCACTGGGGTATCATACCGCAGACATATAGCATGATGTCCGACCCAGTCATATTATGCTGACACCAGGCAGTACTAGAAGAATATTTTTTTTACACACAGGCCCAAGGCTGGTGAATTTACTAAACTCACAAGCCCTGACTGAAATTTCATATGCCTGGACATTTTATTCATGTAAACGCACAAGTCAGGAGAAAAATATCCTGATTTGATGGCAAGGGGGATTTCCATGCCTGTCTCCTGATCTCATAATATTTCCCAATTTGTTCCAGAGAACTCCAGATTATTACAATATGTCTGTCAATTTTTATTTTCCTGAAGAAGATAAATCAATAAAATTTCATGACTGACCAATATGTGCCTCCCCCCCCCAAAAAAAAAAACAAAACGTTTCTGGGGGGCACGTCCTATTTTACCTGGAAATGTGGTCAATATTTACTAAAAATGCCATCTAAAAACCTCTACAATTGTGGTCCAAATCTCACGATTTTATTTGTTATTCTCAACACCTGGCTTTCAAAACGTTGACAGGTACGCTGCAATCCAAAATCCACAAACCCCAAATTTCCCCATTTTTAACATTGTCACATGACATTGCAATAGCTACAATTTGAGTATAATGTTAATCAAAAGGAATTAAACTAGAACACTATTCCCAGAACTGACATGAGCATTCTTTGCATTCTATATATTATGCAGTAAAATGCTATTTCAAAGAAAAGTTTATAAACTGGTAAAAAATATAATACATAACAGATTAAACATTCTCATTGAAGGTGAAATGTAATATCTTTTATTCTTGCACACATATATATGATCTCTTTGATTTACCCATAATGGGTTATTACACTTCTTAATCATTATAACCTATGAAAATTAGCACAATGGGTTAAGCCACTGCAACACATCTCGGACAGTTTATGAGAAACTTGATTTTATATCAGACCTCTTTTCTTTAAACTTCTGCTAATTAAACCATCCAGATTTATATCAGTTTCAATCATTACTGATGACAATTTATACATATTCCAGGTAAAGGGCATAGACAGTTTTTGTTGTTGGCATTCTTTTTCAAGTTGTTTTTATATTTTTTTTTAAAGATTAAGATTACTAAAAATAGTGTTTTCCAGAAAAAACGACCATGTCAGGGGGTTTGAGAGTACAAAGTCATATTTTTAGCACAGCTTCCATTTATTAAAATCAGATCTCAATTTCACATATGACAGTGGTAAGCAGATTTAGACATCCAAGTTTTCTTAAGCAAACATTGGTTTTTTTTCTTCAGTAAGTCCGAAAGGCACCTCAATTTGAACAAAAATTAGTGGTGTCCCGGGCATCAGGCTAGTATCTTGTTTTAACACTGCACGAAGACAACGAGTCCTAACACTAAGCTCTTAATACTGAGCATAAAGCAAGGCAGCCACTAATACCACTTTTCTAAGTCTATGGTATGACTCAGCCAGGGTTCAAACCTACTAATTCCTGCATCTGAGGTGCATTCTCCATGCAAGATTTGCAAGCTGTTTGTTACATAATCATGGTATGACCAAAGTCTGACCTGCATGACTGGTGCAAGAGACAACACAGTCTACCCCTCAGTCAGTATTTGCCATGATCCATATTAAGTCCAGGGCTTTGTGGCATTTTTCCCTGGGAATTTACTATATGGAAGAAAATAGCTTACAGTTAAAAATAACCCCTAAAATATATGTTCTTCCACAACAGAAATTAGAGATCTATTAAGATGTTTTGGGTCATTATGAAAATGATGTAATTGGTACAAATTAATGCAGTTAGTTTCTAACTTCAGAAATGTGGACTGGTTTTCTTCTCCCTATTGTTTATGCTCCTTCTGCATTTGTCATTCAAGTGCATGCATATACTTTAATATATAGCAGCTACAAAAAATCTTTTGATGTTGAACAAAATGACAAAATGGTGCCATAATATACACCCATGTCCTGCAGATAACTGTCCAGAAAGGTTTCTTCCTGACTCTTTAGTTTCTTTTTCAAAAAAATTGGATAACTTGTTGTTGTTTGATTTAACTCCATTTCTCAGTACAAGATAGGCTATACATAACGGCCAGTATTAATGGTGAAGTAAGAATCTGGAACAAATCTCGGAAAAAAGACCGACAAACAAGAAGCTAATGGCAAGCTTACTCAAATACCAACATTGGCAGAATCCGAGACTATATATATAAAAACATTTATAATAATTACATTTTCGAACATTTGTCTTTCTAATATCCCATGTTCTCTTTTTGGCGATGATGATTTAGATTATTTTTAACAATATCAGCAAGAAAACCCCATTTTAATATTAAAATTGAAGAAAAGTAGCAACAAGATTTTCAAAAAAGCAATATGGCTACCATACTTGATGGCAGAACATCATCTTTCCCTTTTACCTACAACTTGACCATAATATGAATAATACATAAGGTTTCAAAATAATCTTCCATGTCATCCAGAAGTAATAATAATAACAAACTTGTGCTAATTGACATACAAGTAACAAACAAAACACCATCCCATAAGCTATTCATGCCTTCGATGATTCAAAGTGAGAAAATGTGGTGGTTTGCATTTGCTTGTACTTGTTGTTATTCCAGTTGCATAAAAGCTGCCAAGGAGGTAGGGGAATGGATCTCATTAACACATAAACCCCTGGTGCCACGTTTATGGCGCAGGAAGTAGTAGCCTACTGCCAAGCTCTGATAAAGTCATGTCTGATTTACTAAAGTGGGTGGTCTTGTAGAAAGGTAGACAGATTTAGATCTACAATGACACCAAATAATCTGGACATTTTTGTTGCACTACAAAATACAGAAGAAATTTTTTTTTTGAACTCATTTTTGTTTTCTTGACCCAAAATTTGAGAGTGGTCGGAGTCTGATTTTGTGTCCAGATTTTAGATTTTTTTGTCTCAGATCTAACGCAGATCAGACTGGTCTAAACTGCACACAGTCAGTGCAAAAAATAGGGTATGGTGGGCATTTTTAATAAAGAGTGGTCTTCATACGCAATTGATGTGTTTGTAAAGCAAAAACATAAATTTTAAAAAATCCAACAATTTTCCCTTCTGCTATTGCGCAAATAAAATAATCAATGGAAAACAATGTTTTTAACAAGACTTAGTCTAGGCATTAGGCCAATGGAAAATTGCTTGGAAGTCGATGTATTAGGATATTTTTAGAAATAGTCCCCAAAATGTATTTCGTACTGGCACTTCATGTGTTAACAGCAAAGTCCTAATGGGTCTAATGTGTTAGGGTCCGTAAGCATTATATAATGTATCTATCAAGAACACAGTTTTGGAGTACGTACCGGACCAAATTTGTGATACTGATGCAATTGAAAATGGATAAATATTTATTCCATTACTAGGCAACTTCAAAAACTTGCACGGTTTGAATCAAATAAGGCTTGTGTAAATCAGGAATCAAGGTAAAGAAATAGCTGTCTTGTTCGTGACACTCATAATACTTAACTTCATGCACTCAAGGAGAATCCTACTATTGACAGAATAAGGTAATAATTTATGAAATATTAAAACTTCCAGGTGTTACTGACATACCTGTGGAATTTGATCAATGTGTGTCCCAACTAAAATCACTGGTGGTGGGAGGACTTTACAAGACGACGTATGGGAATTTGCAGAATTCAACTTTTGCTTGTCAGGTGGTGCACATGAATGTATAGAATTCATCCAGACCTGAACTAGGTCTGAAAAAAAATCAAAACACAAAACATCAATGATTCTGTAAACAATGTCAGAATGAAGTAAATGTATTTATTGGCAAGTTATTTTAATAAGCAATACCAACTTTCATTCCCTGACACAATGTTGTTTTTATAACCTACTTTCATAATAAAATATGTGAAGCCTCAAATCCAATTAAGACTAAATGGTCCTTGCAACAATAACTTACTTTTATTCTTATCCTTTTAATTATTAATTATAGAATTGACTAAAAATAATTTCCTTAACCAGCTTCACTTGAAATGCATTTTCATTAGGTGTTACCTATTTCTTTAGTAGTAAGTCAACTTGATGTTAATTTAATTTTTAGAAGAGTGGAGTATAATAAAGTACTGTTGTTAGGTGCAATTGTACCTTAAACAATTCTGAAATAAATACTTTTCTTTATAAATGATGAGTCTGAAAGAGAACCTGTTACTCACAGAAGAATGATACTAATGTTAACTCAGCACCAAATCTGGGGAAAAAATGATACACTTTGTGGTGTACTTAGGTAGAAACAGCACAGAACTCACCATGAATTTTACACTTCATTAAACCCTGACTGTCAAAATAGCACTCGTCTTCTACAAGATCACTGACCTCTTTACTGGCATCGGAAACGAGGAGGTATATAGCCCGTCTTGTCAGGAACATTTGGTGTGTCGTGTAAAAGGCATATTGACCTGCAAAGTCCAACATGGTCAAATGTGCATGTTTGCTAATATCTGATTTTGCTTTATTGGGATTTTGTTGCAACAATTTTAACATGTGCCTTAATGGATCCATCTTGTAATTTTCTGTGGCAACATGTTTTTCAAGCTCTGATCCAGACATTGTGTTTGTTTCAGACGGAGTGAGACTTCTCTGAACTACAGTGGAAGATGATTCTTTTTGTAGGCTAGATGTAGATGAACTATTTTGGCCTACGTTCTGCTGTTGAGAACGGTGATATAGTACTTCTGTAGTCTTGTCATAATCAGCAAATGGGTGCAAAGGATTGCCGTCAGTTGTCTCCCTTTGATTAGAGCTTGCATCAGGTTCCGAATCAAATTCCCTTCCCTCTGTTTTGTAATTCTCATTCAGGACCTTGACAAGGCGCTGCAGTTTATAATCCTGTTCTGAATCTGAAAACATAAAGAACACTGAATACAGCTAAATTCTGTTTTACATCAGGGTATCAAGTTGTAATGAAAATAGGAAGCATAATTAATGCAGTACATATGATTTTTTTCGTCGAGAACAAAACACGGAGTTCACCTTCGTCTGGTTCAAAACCTTCAAATTCGTCTTCATCGTCATCACTGTCACCCAAAAGCACATTCAAATGCATCTCCAGATGTTTTCTTTCATTTTCAATCAACTGTCTTAAGTCACAACAGCTAAATAGTTTGATAATTCATAATCTGACACTTCATTCTCATCTTGCTTTGATCCATCAAAAAGCCCTTTTAAGGGCTATTTATACTTACAGAGTTTCCTTTTGGCTCAGAATCTCTATTCGACAATCTCGTTCTTCAAAATCAAACTTGATCATTTTTGGCTCTCCACCATCAAAATTAACAACCCATTTAACCTGACATTGACCGACCTACCCATGTCACTTGACATACCTAGTTTACAAAATTTATAGGGAACACACCAAATGTACACTCTGTTCTAGACGAAAATTAGAATATTAGGATAATTAGGAAAAAATATAACTTGAAAGATTGACTCAATTGCACAGGTGGCTTACACAAAATCGGTGTAGGGTGTCCACTAGCAACAACTGGACTTGATTTGATAAAGCTAGGGCGTGCCAGTTCACAGATCCTTTTCCTCGGCCAGACATCACCACCAGCAAAAGTCTAGACGTGAAAACCATTTTTTACTAGTCACTGCAGCTTCCGATAGGCTGATAGGGTTGAGTGCGTGGCTGCTTATTCCCACTCCCCTAGGTCTCTCATTCATGTCAATAGCCCCTTCTAGGGGCGCGACATGACGACCAAATTAAATAGCATACTTTGCATGCATAAATGCCTGTGGGGATGTGGAACCATTCCTTCCCCACGGGAAAATCTAAATCACTACCATACTAATTGGTAGTGTAAAATAGTGAACATATGACCCTTCGTGGCCGGTTCCACTTAAAACCTTAAATACTACTACTATCTTTCAATGGCTTTGAACTCCGCCATTTGGAATCACACCACAATCAATTCTTCCAGTTCAGTACCCACGAATGTAGTTCCACTCTATTTTTAGAACATTTTTTCCTCTCTCATTTTGGTGGTGATACAAAAGTTATATTGATGCATATTTGGTAGGGATTTAAAGGTAATTGTTCATTCTTGAGAATATGAGCAGAGAGAGTGGTTGTCAGCGTGTGATTTGGCGACAGTGCACATGGAGTAATAAGGCCTTGGTGATGATCCGGAAGTGAAATATGTGGTCTGTTTACATGCTGTTCTGTGAACAGTGCAGCAGCTCAAAAACATGCTGATCAACCCTTGACAAGAATTTCACCGTGAAGTCATCTTTGGAGGTATTTTAGATTAACATATGATTTGTATTGATTGTCACACTGTGGAAAGGTCAGTACTGAGAAATATATGTAAAGAACATATAGTAAAATTAATTGTGGTCTATGTCCATTTTGAATAGAAATTCACTATTCGGAAAACACGCTTACAATGTGCCTGCTTGCCTAGAGATTTATAGTTGTATTCAAGCTTAACTCGCGAGATAATCCAAGTATAATTTCTACATTACAAGAAGGAACTTCTTAGAGCTATCCCGAAACGTATGTAGTCTGGTACTATGACTTTAAGTAAGTATCACGGTACTAATTATTTTTCCATAGACCTCAATGCTAATGTTTTGTGAAACAACTATACTTTGTATTCTACTTCATCATGCATGTCACACACTGTCATAGAGAACAATGTTAGATTGTCAATTTGACAATGATAGAACCAGGTACTACATTGCATTTAAGAGAGATAACTCTGCTGGAACTAGACTGGGGTATGATTCATCTAGTCACAAAATACCTATTTTCAGTCATGTGTATCACATTTTCAAAAAATCATTAAAAAAAATACCAAATATGATTTATATAGGAATTAACATAAATTCACATGTTGCCAAGAGGCTAAACATTTTTTAAGCCTAATAGAAAGTGCAACTCTTGCATAATCCACCAATCATAGCTTGTGTTGTTGCTTATTTCTGAATGCACTGTTCCCTATACTTTAAGCTCCACCCACCTGGACATGCGCAATTGGTACTGTTATAACAGTAAGCACACTGCACCAGACCGTTAAATCGGTATATAGGGTGTACAAGTTACTTCCCCTAGACCGGAAAACCGGTCTGTAGTGATGAAAGGGTTAAGCATCCAGGGTAATAAAACTAACAAACAGCAGTGTATGAGTCCATTTAAAAGTAACCTAAAATATGTACTTGCTGCCCCACCTTCAGGTGAAAATGAAAAGAATGTCATTGGGCCAAGGATTTGATCATGAATTAATCTTTGGTCAACACTCACACTGAATAGCTGATATTGTTTTTCGAAATGTCATAGTGATTCTCAATTTTTATCAGAAAAAACAGATGAAACTCTTATTCATTTCCATGAAATCCCAATATGAAACAGCTTTTTTCAAGCAGTATTACATAAATTCATTCTATATATCCTGTCTTTATGTTTGACTCCAAAATTTAAACTAGAAACCAATACAATTATGCAATACTGTATTAAGTCATTCAGCTCTAACTGTTCTCATTGTTAACTTTTGACATATGAAAGTTATCATACACAGGGCTATCATGGGGGGGGGATGGCAGGAAAGATTGGTAAGTGCATGGGTTGCAAATTCTGGGCAGGGGTATCCCATTTTCTGAAAAGGAGACACCGAAGGTGACATCCATCCAGATCACTATTTCATCCAGTGAAAACTTGCAGTGGCTCTGGTCATAAATATACGCAGTAAATGTAGAACTTTGTGTAGCGCATAATCTTTAGAAGCAAATATATAATGATATGATTACAAAGACAAAACACCATGAATTTAGCAAACAAAACAATGCTGAAAATATTTAAGGCCTTAAGCATTATTAACTCAGCCCCAACAAACTTATCAGTAACACTGCTATTGTGCTCCAGCCACACTAAGCTGTGTCTAGCTGCTTGTTCCCCAGTGTTTTACATGTTTGGTTTGTTTGATTAGGATTTTTAACGTAGCTTTTGACAATTTTTCAGTCATATCGCTACGATGTCTGCAGTGAGGCTGTTTATAGTGATGTCTATCACTGGGGCATCATGCCGCAGCCATGTAGCATGATGTCCCACCCAGTCACATTATCCTGACACCAGGCCGACCAGTCCTAACACTAACCTCTTAATGCTGAGCGTCAAGTGAGGCAGCTGTTAGTACCATTTTTGTAAGTCTTTGGTATGACTCGGCCGGGGATCGAACCAACGACCTCCCGCTTCCGCGGTAAACGTTCTAACCACTAGGCCACCGGAGCGGTTTACCTGTTTGGAAAATTTTTTAAAGATCATGCAAATGCCTTCACACTTACTTTAATTTTTCTTCTTGTATCCAATATTAATCCATGACATCTTCACCAATTAATGCAAAGAACAACACAGTGATGTATTTTTCTTTCTATTTGTCCAATTCTTTCACAATTTATTTATACACTTTTTACAAAATTGTGTACAACATTATTAGCAATATCACATCATCAACACTTAATTCCATTAAAATAAACCAGGAAAATTTAATATGTGATATGGTTTGAAATACTTTGTATATATATTTACTTGGCAATGTTCACATCAAGTTTTTGGTTCAGATAGAACTCTGTTCAATAAACACTTTTTGCAGGTTGGATAACACGTTTCGTTTGGTGACACCAATAATACAATATGCATTTTTAGGCATATGGATTGGTTTTGTTTGCGATGTCCGTGTACATTTTCTCCGGAAATAATAATAAGTGAAAAAAAGATAGATTTCCTTTTTCTTGTCAATTTGTCAATGACTCAATGTTTGTTCTACGTCCAGGATTCATTCCACTAAAATCATTGATTTGGATAGGAAGAAGACGATCGCTCCAATCTGCAAGCAGAAATTCTTTCATTTTCACTATCAGCATCCTCTTCTTCTGACGATTCAATCTCAAGAATCTTCAATGTCCCATTCTAAATCTCGCAATTATCCAACTGTCAAACATATCTTCCTATACTTACTCAATATTTTCGAGATCAAACCCGAGAAAATCCTCATTTTAGCCCTCACCACCATCAAAAATCACTCGTTCTTCCGCCATCATTTTACGATTTTTCAATAAAAAGAACACGTGTATTTAAACTGCTCTGAAGTAGTAATCCTTGGTTTCCGAACATTTAAAGTTTGCCTAAATGAAAGTAAATTCATTTTTGATTGGTTACAAGTGGGCCTGATTCTTGGAAAAGCCCCATTTGTAACCAATCAGAGACTTTCTATCGTCCACACATTCAGTCCGAGTATGAACGGTACCGGCCATTGAATGCATTCAAGAAACTGCAAGTCAGGACGGTATCGGCCGTTGCATGCAGAAACTGGATTACCTGCACAGACGGTATCGGGGCTGAATGAGTTAAGTCTTTAAGTTTGTTCTTGCCTCCAAAAAAGGTGAGTTGGGCCCTGGTATGCAAAAGAATTATGTCCATATGACTTTGTTTTCATAGTGGAAATAATGAGTATACGATTGTAAGAATAGGAACATACGTATCTTACTTGTGTGTACACATGGGTGAGGCCAGGTAGGTATGTTGGACTAGAGTCTGTCAGTATGTATATAGTGAAATCCTAAAACATGTGCTATTTAAAAAAAGACAATATATATCCTGTGCTGAAATCTTCTTAAGACGTTTCATGTTCATGTCTTTCAGTAGACCAACAAATTGTTCTTCTCCTTTTTTTGGACTGCTGTCAGTCAAAAAAAAGAAAAAGTGGAGAACAATTTGTTGGTCTAATCTTTCTTTGTTACTAATTTGACTGCTCCCTTTAACCAAAAAAAAAAGTTGGCCTGAATTAATATAAAGTACATTTACACTATTGGCAGTTATCTGCTCTATTCTTACAATTTACCAGTGAAGTCCAGGAAGTGAAAATGACCAGGTGGAGCTAAGTCTGTTTTAAAGGTGCACATTTGAAGTAAGGCCAAGTAGTATACAAGCCAGTACAACCATTGAGGAAAACCGTTGATATGTTTTCCATTAAAATTCCAACCTAATATAAATTACAAAACAGAAAAAGAGTGACACCTTAGAACCATTGTCAATATATGCACTGTGGTTGCCATATTGTACAACATATCAAATGGAACTCTCTACATAGAGATAAAACCACCAAACTCCCATCAGCCACTGTCGCTTCAAATTAAAATAACTGTTTGCTGCAATTTCCTGGCTATCTAAAATAAGGTGCAAAAATATATGTGTTTCCTATTGCACTTGTTTTAAAATTGGGGTAGGTAGGTTGGTATTTTATATATTCATATCACAAGTCAAGTGCATGTAACCATGGTATGTTTTTAAATATTTTAAACAAGAAATATATAAAGGTAATTGCAACCCCTGTTCATTCTAAATCACATCATCTTCTGACCTAATAGAGGGTATACCGGGTAAATGAAATATAGTGATTAGTATAACATTAAATATAATGATGAACATAATGGAAAATATCATGATGGATATAACATGAACTATAATAATAAACATGGCATGAAATATCATGATGAAAATAGCATGAATTATAATGAATATAATATTAAACATAATGATGAACATAACATTAAATATCATGATGGAAATAAACATGAAATGTAAGTCATGGTGGCTTAAGTAACCAGATATATCACATGTTTTAACAACAACATTTCATAAAATAAAATACAACACTTTCCCTTAAATATTACTAAACATTGATTACGAATTGCAAAGGTCATTTAAAATTGAACCATAGCCAGTGTCTGTCACACTTCATTATTAAAGTAAATCTTGATTCAAGTCAACTTTGACAATAGCAGGCTTCAATGATCTGAGCAGGAAATATAACACAATATAACCCAAAAATTAAATCTTCTCAACAAACGTTTAGGATAAGGAGTCCTGGACTCTTCATTTATGAAACACAGGAATTTCCAGAATATTTCAGAGACTCACTGACATAACTCATATTCAAAAGTTTCTCAAATTCAAAATAATAGAGTTACATAAAATACCACATTCTCATTATTTTGATAATATGAGGTTGGAATTCTTAGCCCATTAAAATATCTCACTAAAAGAAAAACACTTTTTAATAAAATGAATATGCATATAAACTTCTAAACCCTTAGGCATCAAACACACACACAAAAAACAAACAACAATAAAATCATAAATGTCTAATAAAGTTATTTTGCATTAGGTAATGGTATTGTTTAAAAAAATGCGAATTGTAAATGAGTACAATTATAACAGATGCAAGATCATTTAATAGACAACCATTTTGCTCAATGTTCAGTTGACATTGGTAACAGTCCTACTTCCCATCCTACAGTTACAATGGACCATTATGATGCCTGCTACAGCAGATGTGTTGGCTTATCAGAGTGGTTGACCAAATCTGAGGGCAACATATCCGTCTGTGTTCATAATACTGGTGTTGTACTGGAGCTAGAGATAAATTAATGTTCACAGAGACCCCGCACATCAGTAATTAACAAAAATATTTCAACAGATAGTAATTTTAAAGTCATGGAAGAAAATGTTAACTTAACTTGTTGAAAAATTTATTTCCAAAGGCAGTTCTCACTGGGGACATGGTGCATAAATCCAGAAAGATGTGCCAAATGATCCAAATCGGGCCACGAATTTGCTAAGACAATTCCTGATAGTATGGGGAGCAACCTACACTGGATGTGGACTTAGCCAAGAATATGAAAGTAATGGAAAAGAAGGTACTATCCAAATTAGAAAACACCTATTGGCATTGCAGATAAGCTGCAAGCAGCATGTATAAAAGTAATGTTATTGGAATGAAAGTTCAGAGAGATCACAAGACTATATGTCACATAACTGTTGAGAATATTGGAAAAGGGATGATAATAATCTCTCTGAATCAAGAGAGACAAGTCAATCCTCATAGACAAGGACGAAAATGTCAGGACCTGTCCAAAGAAATATTCAGATTGGAAGTTTGTCATCAGATAGTGAATTGGTCTACACATCTATGATCTAGTGCAAATTATCAGAGCAGCAAGCCCAAGTTACCAACCTTTATTGTAACACAGCTGGAAGATGTGGTTCAATTTGATTTAAAGAAGTTGCCAATTGGCAGAGGTGGACATCGGATGAGATATTAAATGAATTTCGTCTAGGTTAAAAGGTGCTGCTAGTGAATTTGTGTATCAACAATTGTGTGTATGTGTTTGTGTGACTACCGAGTAAGGAGCAAATAATGGTGTGATACATATGCCACATGGCTAACATATCTCCCCAAAGAGAAGGCCATTTTAAAAACATGAATATGGGAGTACAATTACATATTACTAAATATATAAGCTAGTAAATTATGCAGTACATACATACCTGCAACAAAATGCTCTTTAGTTTGTTTAATTTCTTTTTATTTCCTGTTTTTTTAAAAACAATTTTACACTTATTACAAGCACTATAGCATAAAATGATAAGGACAAACAACATGGGAAAGAGGGGAATGGCCATTGTGGTGGAAGTGGGTGGACAGAGAGCCACCTGCAATCACTAAATGCTAGCCCTGGGCCTCTCTTGTAGACATTCGTAATGTTTTTTTTACATAGGTTAGCATATATTATGATTTGACTGTCTAACCATTCCAAATAGAAATACATGGATAGCATGCAATATAACATAGCAAACACACGGCAAGACTAACTAACTATATAATTGTTCATCTCGAGTTGTAGAGCTAATGTTACACTAGAAAAAAAAGTGTACTAAACCCATTTTCAAAATTCTAAAAAAATTATAGCAAATTCTTTTTGAATTTTTACAAAACACAAACAACATGTACTATGGAGGCTACAGAAACATCCTTTAATCATTAGGCACTATGGGATCCTCGCTATGAGGGACAAAACCAATTAAAACAAGATAAAAAAATTTGAAATACATTTAAAATTTATATTTTAATGAATGTTAAAATAAAACTTTTAAATATTGATGGCACAAATGAATCAAACTTGCCTTAAAAAGACCTGCATAATTTTATTGTAAATAGAAGGATATTTAGTCATTTGTGTATATAATCTATCGAGACTTTTTTCTTTTTTACATCTAGTATTGTATTTGCTATTACATTTCATAAAAAATACTGTACTGCATTCAGAGATCAAACGGAAAGACCCTGCCTTGGATGTGTTAGCTCCCTTCTATACAAGCCGGATGTGACATCAAACTGGATGGTAGCAGGTTATCCCTACAAAGAAACAATATGTTTGTCTTTGTAGGGATAATCTGCTACCATCCAATTTGTCTCAGATGTCCTATGTTTTTTCCCAGAACTTTTTTATATTCATTTATATGATTTTTAACATATATATATATATATATATATATATATATATATATATATATATATATATATATACATATATATATATACATATATATATATATATATATATATATATATATATATATATATATATATATATATATATATATATATATATATATATATATATGGCTGATTCTCCAAACTTCCATTAGCTGATTCGGACCATTGAAATATTATTCATTTTTCTCCATGATTCAAACGTGACATTTAAATTTGTTATTAAAGATGATTTCTCATTATGTCCCATGTACATCTAGCAGTACAAATATGTATTTAAGGTAACAAAATTTCGGTTGTTATATATAATAAAATAGCATAACCCAGATTATTTGGCATCGATAATTTAGACGTCAAATATTTTTTTTAAAACTTCTCGTTCAACTTTAAATGGTTTGTTTTATTTAGAAATATAAAATTATGAACACTAACAAATAAGAATAAATAATCTACCCGATGTTGAACTCAGTAGTGACTACATTTCCTCAGTAGGCATCAATTAACCTTTTAATTTAGTTCAAGTATCATTCGTTATTAATTTGGTGCCCTTTCATATACAAAACTGCAGACATCAAATAATCATGCTTACACTGGCTCTATTTTTTCCAATTAAAATGTATCTAATGATTTGAAGAGCAGAGCAAAAGGGACGAATACCACTTTTTTCCTTAAGCATTGAGCAAATAGAAAAATTGAAAAGTTATTTTTTTCATAGATTTAATAAGTTATTAGGTTGAAGAAAGACAATAATAATGAATACTTAACATCCATGTGGTGAAATCTCAGAATTAGTCTATAGGATCTTTCTCCAAGAGTGAGTTCTTTTTGGGACGAGTTCTCCATAATTCATTATCAACACAACGCCGGTGTGTAAATATTGTCTCAAATGAGATCACATTTTGCTATTTTGCGTGGGGGACCGCATTTGCTTTTATTAAAGATGGATACGGAAATGTGATTGGTTTTTCATAAATTTCTTCATAATGAGTAAGAATGAAAGGTACAAATTTTCATAAAATGAACCATATATCAAATAATGCCAAACTATATAAAAGTCTTCAGTTTTGCATGTTTGTCTTCTTTAAGGCCATGCATGTACAGGACTAAAAAGTTTGCAAGCACTAAAGCAATCTGTGCAAATAGCGGTGACAGAAAAGAAAGATAATGCATTTATAATATTGAAATATAGTTTTGAACAAATTGCAAATTGTGATACACATGCTGTACGTGCAGAAGGATAAAGTTGCAAAAATAGGCAATTGTCAGAGCTGGAAAAGTACTTTGACACTAAAAGAATAGAGACAAGCGAGGGGCCAGTTTTACAATGTTGATGTAAAAAAGGGATATGGGAGAGTGACCTGTCTGTCTGCAATGCCAATAGAAATATGATCTTCAATGTCATTGGCAATGGTTGCATTAGATGTAAGAAACAGAAACTTTACCAAATTAGCAGAAGGGTTAAAGTGGAAAGGAGGCAGAGATTATACATGCATATTGCGGCCTGTAGGAAATACAACTATAATACAACATGGGAAATTATCAATAGGAGAAATAGCTATAGCTAAAGACCCAGCAACCATAATCAGAAAAATCAAGAAAGAAAACAGAAGATACTACATATATCAGATTTACCCTATAAATCCCAATAGAAACCACGGTTGGGCACTTTAAACAGAAATTTCACGTTAAAGTTACAAAGGCTGCAATGAATGCCCACTCAGGATACCCCATTAAGAATGGAGTCAAGCAAATTTAAATAAAAACAAAAGATCAAAACAATGAAAAATGTATTTTTTTACACCGTGTTCTGGTAAAGACATGGTATAGAGGATGCCTACATCACAACATGACCCCCCCCCCGCGAGAAAAACAACTTTTGGATTTAGATTTTATGGATATGGTGCGAGTAGAAAGTGAATACAATATTTCCCTGATGTTCAATCTCCAAGAAATTAGTGTAGTCAAACTCTTGTATGACAGATAACTATTTAATAAATCTGCTACTACGAGAAAGAGCACATCAATACTATACAGATTTCTGTACTTGGTGTATTTTTGTATTGTTAAGTATATTTGATATAAGTCATTTATATTTATTTTTATTCTTGTTTGTTTGTTAGATTTAAATTTGACATTTTAAGTTTTAAGATTCGTTCATTAAAGAGGGTGGGGGACCTGTACCTTACAGGATAAACACCATGTGTTGACCTCATTTATGACCTGGTTTCAAAAACAATACTAAAAGCTTTGATAAAGTTATTTACTCAGTATGGCCTTCCCAAATGTGTTCAGTCAGATCAAGGTTCAAACTTCATGTCTGGAATTTTCCAACAAGTTATGTATGAATTGGGCATTCAGCAATTCAAATCATCTGCTTATCACCCTGAGAGCCAATGGGCATTAGAAAGATTCCATCAGACTTTGAAATAAATGATCCGATTATATTGTTTTGATACGAATAAAGATTGGGATGAAGGCATTCATTTACTATTGTTTGCTGTTAAGAGAATCAGTTCAAGAATCTTTAGGCTTCAGTCCCTTTGAAGTGGTTTCTGGACACACTGTGCATGGACCATTTAAGTTATTGAATGAGAAATTTCTCTCTAATGAAGATGCTGAGATCAATCTTTTTGATGATGTTTCCGATTTTAGATACAAGTTGTCAAAGGCTTGTGAGGTCACAAGAGCCAATCTGCACTCTGCTCAATCTAAACTGAAATCAAGATATGATAAAAAATTGAAGGAAAGGAGTTTTCGGCCTGGTGATAGAGTCCTGGCTCTCTTACCAATGCCACAAAATCCTCTTCAGGCCAAATATTATGGTCCCTACACAGTTGACAAGAAAATTAGTGACTTAATTTACGTCATAAATAATCCTGGGAGGCGCAAACAAAAACAACTCTGCCATATAAACATTGAAAGATATAGCCATGTTAAATCTGTAATTAATTTAGTTGTACCTGTCCCACTCAGTGAAGAAATATCATCAAATTCTATTGATATTGGAATGACGAATCTTTGTAATTCAGAAATTATGAAAGATCTAGACCAGAATCTTTCACATTTACAAGTGCAAGAAAGAAATGGACTGAAACATTTATTATTTGAATATGAGCACTTATTTCCAAATGTTCCTACAAGGACAAACACAATTTTTCATGACGTTGAAATTTTAAATTCCAAACCTGTTAAACAACATCCATTCAGGATGAATCCACTCGAACAGGAATACTTTAAAAAAGGAAATTCAATATTTCCTGGAGAATGATTTTATCGAGCCCAGTAAAAGTGATTGGAGTTCACCATGCATACTTGTTCCAAAACCAGATAAAACTTTCCGTATGTGCACTGATTATAGGAAGGTGAACAGCGTTACAAAAACAGATTCATTCCCATTATCGCGAATTGACGATTGTATTGATAAAATCGGGAATGCCATGTATGTCACCAAATTTGACCTTCTGAAAGGATTTTGGCAGATTCCACTAACGGAAAGAGCAAAGGAAATTTCAGCATTTGTGACTCCAGATGGACTTTACCAATATAAAGTAATGCCATTCAGGATTAAAAGGGTCAACAAGTACATATCAACGTCTCATGAATATAATTACCTCTGGTCTAGAAAATTGTGATGCCTATAAATATGACGTCAGCATCTAAAACGACACCTGGATTGAACATCTAGCAACAATTTGAAAATTCTTTGACAGACTCACTGATGCATGTTTGACATTTAATTTATCCAAAAGTGAGTTCTGCTGTGCTAGTGTGACTTTTCTAGGACATATTGTGGGATATGGACAAATAAGATAATTTAATAGCAGACGCTCTTTCCCGTGTATAACAATATATTATATCATATACACTGTAATTTAAACGAGTGTTTTTTAACCTCAGGTGTAAATTGTTTTGTGGTAAAAAGAAAGTTTTATCATATAAACCTTTCTTTTTATTTTATGGGGGAAGGTGTTACGTATATTTTATATAAGTCATTTATATTTATCTTTATTTTTGTTTGTTTGTTAGATTTAAATTTGGCATTTTAAGTTTTAAGATTCGTTCATTGAAAAACAAGGGGGTGGGGTGACCTGTACCTTACAGGATATATACCAGGTGTTGACCTCATTTCTCACCTGGTTTCAGAATTGTAAACAAACTTTTAAAAGGATTGGTTGCTTCTAAGGACAAAATGGAGTAAAGTATAAACATCTTTCTAATTTTGTTGGGCCATACGCTGTTTACGTGATTTCTTGAACGTAAAATTATTTTGAGAGATTCTAGAATGTCGTGACCCCTTTCTTGTTTACGTAAAAACAGGTATATAAACTATGTTGTGTGTCCTTTTTGAGTTATTTTTAATTACCGTGCACTGGAAATTGTGTCAGTTCGTTTGGATCAAGAGGAATTATTTTGTTAGTTATCTGGAAAAGAATATGTGCTCATAGATTTTCATTAACAAGAACTGACTTCATCAAGAGACGTCGTCTTGCATATTGGATGCATCGCTGGAATTCAAACTTAGAATTATTTGGACATTTTATTACCAGGACTTTTGCAATTTCTCTAGTAGATAATATTTTGAATTATTTTGGATTAAGTTTGGAATTGATTCTTAAAACCATAAGTTTATTTTTCTTTTCTGAAAAAAATATTTGTACTCTATAAATTGTTTATTAGGTTTTACAAGCTTGTTATTTTCACTCTTTCTATGTTACTGTTTATTCGAGCCTAAGCACGTAACATTATTCAAACAAATGCCCTCATCCATGTTTTTCATTACACAAATGAGATGTTCATTTTTAATGGTGTACAATACTAATAGTACTATAAAAGTTGTGGACAGAGAAATCTGGTTAAGGAAGGATATTCAAGATTTGAAGGCAGATACAATCTCTGAGCTCTCTTTTAATAATAATACTTTTAATAATAATAATAATAATAATAATAATAATAATAATAATAATAATAATAATAATAATAATAATAATAATTAATATTTGGTCTTTAGGTTAGCCACAGGCTGAGGATTTAACAAATTCCTTTGTAGCCAGAATTACTAGTAGATTCAGAAATTTACTCATCCTGCTTATTCTTAATGAATCCTTGTCACAAAGCAATTTAACACATAACAAGATTAACCAGCCATTAGACTAGTGACATTATGAAAACTAATAGAAAGGAAAATTTACCAGCCTGGGCTAGTTTACTAACAACTGTATTTTTTTATAGTCATGGTTAAGAATGATAACCCAAACACATACACACATATATGGGTACAAAAATGAGCACATACAATCCTTCAAACCTGAACCCCCAGGCAATTCTACCAAGGCTGCCTGGTTAATGGCTTATATGGTATTAACACAAATGCCACTCACCATGGAGCTATGTTACAAAGCAGGTTAGCATACAACAGAGGGTGACTAAAAGCCAAAAGGTGCATACAGGATGCAAGCAGTATATAGATTTGTGCAAGTACATGAAGGAGGAAACAAGCAAATATTAAAAGTACAATAATTATACACAACAACATACACAATGTGCTAACATACCAAATACTCGTAGTAAAGGTTAAATATCAAGACTTAAAAACTCCACCTTGTTGTGTATATGTGAAAGTAGTGAATGACAAGGAACAGTTCCTTCAAGTACATCTTGAAAATCTGTCATTCTGTGTGTAAAAGTTCATTCTTTTAACACTGTTACCTTGCCCCCTGATTCTAAACAAGAAATTGATATATGTACATCTCTTCCTAATTAAAATGCAAACTATTTACAAAAGTTGGTAACATTAGATAGTGGAAAACTATGTTATTGTGAAGAAGTGAAATAGCGCTGGATGGACAGAAAAAAGTTCAACGTGATACTTTTCACCTTCTGGCATTTGCATAAATACAGAAAAGTACATCATTAAAGGGTATGCATGCTCCCAAACCTTTTGTTCGCCTTGTCCATTCATGGGTCGACAAAGAAACATCACAGCAATTGACGTAGACATCAATGCCCTCTGTACTTTGTCTCTCGGAAATGTTTACCTCCTCTCCAAGAAGACGTCTGACTAGGGTCGTCTTGCCTACACCCATGTGTCCGACAACCATAATACGCATGCTATGCACAGTTTCTTTTCCGTCTTTTAGAGCCTCTTCAAAAAGTTGGATGGCTCTGTTATCCATTAAGACGGAATTTTTACACTTAAGCTACTGTTTGATATAACTATTTTTTTAGTTAGGAATATGAGAGCATGCGACCAAGTTATAGTAATAGGGAAACACATTAGATAGAATGGGGAAAAAATTAGGAACATAGGAACCTCTGGAGGAGAAGTACTACTACTAGTAAGGAAAATATGAGGCTAGATCACGCTACGTGAAGAATGCAGGCCAGTGGAAGAGCTGGGACAGAAACTCACATAGGAAAGAAAACAAGCACAGCAACACAGCTCACACACTGGATAGTCTTAGCAAAGGAAAAAAATGTGTTTCCCGCCAAAGCATACTCTCATAATAGAGTCACTAGTGACCCAATAATACCGTTACTCTGTAGAGCTTCCTACGAACTATACAGAAATCCCGTATGAGGGAAATGAAATAGTGGTAAATAAATAAATAAAGGACGAACAAGCTTGAGACATGCTTAGAACAAAGAAAATTTTAAAAAAATGTACCGATCCTGCCTCGAACAAAGTAGACCAATTGAATAAATAAGGAAATATACAAGTCATGGAACAAAAAAAAATTCAATCAATACTGCACTAGGGAATGGGTGAATAACCCATGGTAAATAACTTAAAATTTAATAAACCATGCTTGTACAAAAGTAAAATTGAAATAAAAATGAACAGAAGTATTCAAAACCTAACACATCACAACAAGTGAAGGCCGTTTAGGGGTCAATGAACTGATAAACAACTGGGAAATATGATCTAAAAAATGGCTATCCTAGCAAGACACACTGTATATATATATATATATATATATATATATATATATATATATATATATATATATATATATATATATATATATATATATATATGTATACATAATAGCAACATACAAATAGCACACACAGGATGCAAGGAACCCTTGCCAGGATTACCTATGGAATATAAAAGAGTAGGGGGACCCAAGATGGGAATTTAAAACACAAACTGAGGAAACCATCTCATAGAAAACACTAGGGACTAAAACCCTCCTATTTTGTATATACACCCAATCGGAAAAAATTAAAGTGAGGCTTAAAAGTAATGAAAACATCCTAAAAGAAACAGAAAATAACACATCAGGGGGAACACATTCACATAAGCACACTTTTTCTAGTGTTTTGAATATGCGGGGGGAGGGAGGGGGGCATCTGTCACTTGCCCCAATAAAAATAAATAAATAAATAAATAAATAAATAAATATAAAACAAAATAAGCAATATGGTGTAGTGCTAATATGAAAACTTCCCTTAAGCATCAGATGCGCAGGCGATAAAGGTGTTATGGACACCATGGTCGCAATCGGGTTAGAAATTATAAATCAATGAATGAATTGAGTAAGATTTATTGACTTTTTATCTTGTTTATGCTTTTCTTTACTGAAATCGTCAAGGGGGAACAAACAAACTCGCGTGTGACAAACATAAATAATTACTTTCAACATCCAACAATTTAATTTTAATAAAAATGTCCACCGTTAGTCTACAATATTAATTATTTATATAATCTTTCGTCATATTCATTCATCTAAGCCCTGTCTCCAATTTCAGCCTCGTCTATTTTGGTTTGCAACATCCATTAACGAAAACATGAACAGCTCGTACCACACTGTAGAACAATATATCGTAGAATATCCAAAATGGTATTTATTTTTAAAACATAACTGTCCAGCTTTCTTGTTATCCGATTTGAGTTTCCTTCGTTGATAAATCCACCTTGAAAAATCATCATAGATCCGCTCCATAAACATGAATGTTATGAACACAAATTACATGGGAATTTAAGACGATACCAACACCTGAACGAGATCCGGTCACGTGCAATTCGCGTGCAATGGCATGTCGCGTGCAAACATTTATCAATGAAATCGCCACCTTGTGGGATGATAAATGTGCATTGCCCTGAGCTGGTGATGAGCGAGTTTTGTTGACAAGCAGCCATTGTGATAGTCGATACAGATTTAATATTTTTATATGAAAATTATGTAGTGACAACCAACGTGGAGACGACTTAACAATCATTAATGAATACAAATGTCTATAATGCAATTTGTAATAAATTTTAAAATAAAAAAATATTGTATTTATATTTTAATTATCAATATGACCATGCTGGACGAAACTGACATTTTCAGACTCCCAGGATAATAAAAAAATATTTGCTCCACTTTAATTTTAATTTGCATCTATTATACATATTTATCCTACAATAAAGTTATGACTATAATATTCATAAATCATATTTTGTGGCATAAAAGTGAATTAGGAAATGTAAATAAAAAAGAATGTAGTTTTCTTTGCGGTGTGATATAAAATAAAATAGAATTACCTGGTTGATCTAAAGACTCCATTTTGTAAACAGTTATCACATTACTTTCATAGCCTGTGGTGTAAAGTAATCCATGCCGGTCATCATAGAATATTTCATACAGATCTGATGACACTGTGTGTATGGTCACTAGTTGACCGCTGTCTGTCAGCTGATGAATTCTGCTAGGGTAACACACGTACACATAATCCCTGTCAGCCATTATTGACCACGGTGTTTCTAATTCCTGGTGTTGATACAAAAACTTTTGTATGTGTTTTAAAATATCATAAGCATAAACACCTTCAGTAATGGAGTCACGAGTCCAACACGAGATGTATACGGTGTTATCTGTGACGGCCAGGCGAGTCGTTTCCCCTTCACAGATGTCGTGAATTGAGTCTAGACATTCATCTGTAATCGATAAAATTCCCCAATACAACATGTCGACGCCGTATTTCCTACCACTGACAACGAGTTTGTCTGAATTTAATTTTGCCAAATCACATCGATCAAATCCTGTCCTTATTTTTTTGACCAGTTTTACGTCATCTATCGATTTCAAAGACAGGATTTCAATCGTCTCGTCTACCAGACACACAGCGACGTTTGTCTTGCTAATAAGACAGACATCCCCGGGAATGGAATTCAGTCTGTATGATGTAATCAGCTTTCCGTCATGACGACTGTAAACCTTTAGATTACTCTCATTCGCGTCTACGACTATCAATTTTTCGTCCATCAGCACAACGCCATAGTAGTGGGGTTTACGGCCGGCTTTGGATAAACAAATGACATATTAGGATATGGAATACACAAAATACAGACATATAAACTTTTAGCAAACAATGCCAAACAAACGTGAATACATCTACATATATATTTCTGACCTAAAAGAATATTCTACAGTCGTAATTTTACACACCTTCGCCATTATCGTAATAGTCGTATTATTTGTATTATTATTACTACTATAGATCGTTCCACAAATACCTAATAAATGTCTCACGAAGGTTTTAAAAGGAATTACTTTTTTTTGCTACATTGAATGACGATGACCTGAATATTTACCGAGTTAAAGATTGGAAAATTTAGCTATGATATGTAGAAAGAACTATAAACAATACGTTCGAGTAAAAGATGATAAACGTTAGTCAGAATAAGGTAGGGCTAAAGTATTAGCTGCGTTTTCACGTCAGTTTCAAGTACCTCCTGTTAATTACCATATATAATTTTAACTTCAACTAATAAAAATAATATAAAATGGTATTAAAATATTATTTTCTAGGATAGTATAGATACTACTTTGTACTGTTTTGCAACTATTACTGTTACTGTAAACAAATACGTTTACAAAATAATAAAACTAAATTGCTCAGAATAAACTATAGCTATTGGAGTAGCGGTGATTTTACATAAATTTTAAGTAACTCACAAGAATTACTATATAAGATCTGTATAACATATTTATACAAACTATGTGAGGTGATAGCCCGATGTCTATCCCCACCCTCCCAAAAACGTATCCCTCGGGTCACATCATCTAAATTATTGAAATCACCAACTAACAACCATAACAGACATTATCGACATGCAAAGAGAAATTTACACATATACCTGGCACTGACAAGGCATTTAATCTCTACCCCTGTATAACAATTTTGAACCTTTTGAGATTATTACTCTATACCCATATAAACAATTGCTAGCACGAAAAGACAAATTAATTAATATATGCAACTTAATATGAAGACAGGGATTACTTTTGAAAAGCATGTTACATATTTCCCGAAATCGTAAGGTGATGATTGTAATAATAGCATTTAAATTATAGTATTTAACCAAATTACTTTGTTTTTGGGATTCGGAAAAAATCTCTAATGAACTTTTTGGACCAAACCTAATAGCTAGAAATTATTGAGATCCCAGCCATATAACCATATATACGCCTACAGTGCATGAAAATACAAATTAATATATGCATTCAATATAGGCCCTGGGGTTTATTTTTAGCCCTTGGATCAAGCACGTGATTCATTCATTGAAAACGATCGATTTTCGCTCCCTATAAGTAACTACTTAGTCTGATATACTAGCTAGGTGAATATAAAAAAGATAAATTAACATAACAATGTTACATAATTTAAGTAAACAATAATTAGACACATGATTCAAGTAAAAAATATTCAGACACATAATTTAAGTAAACATTAATTAGACACATAATTCAAGTAAAAATAATCAAATCAGATGACGCACATGGCAAGATTTTAAATGTAAATTCGTTTTTCTAATTTTGTGAATAAAAGATTAATTTTGAAAATATAAATGATTTAAAAAGTTACATTACAGGGACAGCACAAACGGGAATGGATGGACTCTGGAGACAGAGATAGACATTAAAGTCTACACAATCAATATTCGGTACGAGCACTCATTTCTCTCAGGAAAAGACAGTTACTGAAAACACCCCTCTCCTCCTAAAATCTACACACAATTTCTACTGTGTATAAATCAGAAGATGATTGAATGTTGCAGAGTTTTTCATTTTACTAACGGAAACGAGCATGTTTACAGTAACTGATACAATAAATAAAACATATTTTTAAAAATGTATAAACAATACATATCATCGTCCAACAGTTTGCATCTGCTATTCAAAACATCATGTATGCAATACCCTGATTATTTCAATGAAAATCCTTTCTCCATGTAAACGTCTGCACTCTCCAGTTTATGTCGTCTGCTACTGAATAGAACGCCGGTGTGTACATGTTTCTATCACTCATTCGGAATATAATACAGAGTCTTGGCGTATTAATACAAACCCGCGTTTAGTTGTAACCTCGAGACCTCCTGCTCTACAAAATCAAAATAACCAAGAACCAAACTTCCGGTTTGTTCGAAGTTGCTCAGTTGGAGTAACCAAATTTTAGTTGACATCCCAGTGTCTTCGGCTTTAAAGTGATGATAAATGATGTCGAAAAGGGTACAGTAACGCTAAATCTTGTTGATTTGTAAGATAATTATTGATACAGGTATAATATGATACCATTTTACTGTGGGCTAGTGAAAATCGTATGGGCGTTTCTCCTTGTGCTGATCAGCTGATCGATAGAGATTGTGTGGGTGTAATATTTTATATGCCAATGTCAGCTTGAGCCATGTCAAGCAGAGGCAGCACAATAATAGTCAGTCGTGAACAACTTGCGCGTAGATAGCTAATGAATGTGGTTATAATAATAAATATCCTTCCATGGCAAGTGGGTCAAACGATATTGAGACTTCGGAGGTCACCAATGGGGTATGTGAATTTAATTTGGATATAGTCATGAGAGAGAGAGAGAGAGAGAGAGAGAGAGAGAGAGAGAGAGAGAGAGAGAGAGACTTTGTTGAGATTAACCGCACCCTCCTCCCAAAAATATCAAAATTTACAAATATAGGATAGATAGATAGAGAATTCCAGAATCTGCTGATATAAAAGTTGAACTAGAGTTTGTCAGAGTAACTTCCAATATCGATGACTTGATAATATTGAATTAATGAGGTAGAACATGCAGCTTTAGTGTGAAACTATAAGTTAGCTAGAGAGAAAATATATATCTGTTTGAGATGCACATTGAGAGCAAATATTTGATCACTTGGAAGAAATGCAAGCCTCAGACAAAATATAAAAACTTTAAGAATGGCTAGTGAAATTAAAAAAAGTAAAGCAAAAAGGTGAACATTTTGTTGTATGAAGGACCTCCGCAGCACTTAGAGAATATATTTATTTACAAAGTTATTTGATCTTTTTTTGTGAAATAAATCTATATAGAGTATGAATATGTTGAAAATATGTGCTTGGCAATTGGCTGAAAGACTACTCTGCTAGACACAGGGACCAAAACCAATCCTATTGAAATTTGCATATTATGAGGACAGGAAATAGTGTTAAGCATGGCCATCATTTTGGTGAAAGGCCTTGAGTGGCGGCAGATTTACCTTGGGTCATATATTTATATGGAAATAGTCTTAAATGGCAAATCGCTATGATATAAGCCATACACCATATTACAGTATATACTGATTAAGAAGTAAACCATAGTCCCTATTTATGGTAGATATAGATTTAGTAGAAGTAAGCCATACTCTCTGTTTATGGTAGAAATAGATTTATGAGAAGTAAGCCATACTCTCTGTTTATGGTAGATATATATTTAGTAGAAGTAAGCCATACTCTCTGTTTATTGTAGACATAGATTTAGTAGAAGTAAGCCATACTCTCTGTTTATGGTAGAAATAGATTTAGGAGAAGTAAGCCATACTCTCTGTTTATGGTAGATATAGATTTAGTAGAAGTAAGCCATACTCTCTGTTTATGGTAGAAATAGATTTATGAGTAGTAGACAATACTTTCTATACACAATTACAACCCATGCCAATGTTGTACTGTGAATGTGTTAGATTGTATTCCAGAGGAGCTTTCCAGTATTGCTAGAATGAAAGCACTTACACAAGTTTCATTTTCATTTTTCTGACATTAAATTCACCACAACAACATCACATTGAAGTAAATTTAAAGATATGTGTATACTGTATTGGATTACATTTCCACATATTTTAGCACAGAGAAGCACAATCTTAAGACCCACACCCAAATCCATACTGTTTTAAAAGTATTGTAGAGTTCTAGATAACATGTTAAAAAATTGCATTGTCAGTTTTAATCTAAATATATTAGCATGCTACTTTTGAAAATTAAGTTTTTAAAATTTTATTCTTGGACCATTCAATGCAATGTTTTTGCCAACCCCCTAAACAAATAAATTTGCTTAAATACTATAATTACAATCATCACCGTCCAATTTCAAGAAATATGTAAATGCTTGTTAAAAGTAATTATATTTAATAACTTGCGAGTCCAATTAGATACATAGACATTGTGGAATTTGTATTGATGGGCATATTATTAATATATTGAAATAACCGGATTAGACTTTCATACCGTTTGGTAAGTTTCATTGGCTTCATTTTCTAAACATTTGATGCTTGAAATCATTTGACACAAAACTTGTAAAGAAGAGTAAGCTAAAATCACTTGAAGTAGACAATAAAATCTTAGTAGATATGTCTATAATAAATTGAAGATCAGATTAGCATTCATGCCATTATAGGGGGTATCACGGTTGCAACGGAGTTACTGGTCGTAGCGTCTAAAATTACCTCCCTTAGATCCAATGCGCATGCCCACAAAAAATCTCCAGTTCCGGATAGTTTTCTGTTCTACACTTGATTAGCGAAACATAAAGTTAACAAAGGAAAACCAATGAATCAATTATATATGTCAAACTTATTTTGTTCATGCTAAGAGAATAATTAGAGACAATAAAATCAGATATTAGATTCAGTGTCCATACTTACATTATATCATATAATTAAATATTTCCTTTCCATACTTTAAGAATGTCAATTAATTAAATTAAATACACTGTCCATATTTATATTATACCTGATAATATAGATTCACTATCCATAATTTGAGACACATTTGTAGGAACATTTCACCTTACTCTCCAATTTTAAACATTTCTTGCACCTTTTTGGCTACATAACTTTAAAGAAATATAATTTCAACAATTTGCATTTTTGATATGTTGATATATCTTTCTTTCTCAGTTACTTTCGCAAGGCTTATAGTTCGTTTATAACACGAGTTAAGAAAGTTATTACACAAGTTCGATAAGAAAATTATAATACGAATTCAATTAAGCAGCTGATATGTAATTCTAAATATTTTAAATCAGAAACTTTTTTTTTAAATTTTAAAAATGGAACAGTATATTAATGTATTCAGATGAATTTGACAAAGCAATAATTACATTAGCTATCGATAAAGGAGTGTAATTAATGCTGATGGAATATTGTTTCATATTTGGGTGGAAAAATTGTACAATTTTCAGATTAATGATGTTTTATCTTGTTTCATTTTCGTTTTGAATTTTGAACGTCAAGTATCGGACGGTACATGCATAAAATTTCAAATCTGCTAGGGTCTTTAACAAGATTTCAGATTGACACCTGCAAATTCATTTAGAACAGCCTTATTAAAATTAGCTTAATTATGTTTAACTTTCCTTGCATTAAAGATGTAAGTTTTAAAAATACAATTATTTCATAGATTTCGTCCTACTACTTTGGTTCAATATAAATCCACGTGACCGGATGTACAATTTCAAACAGTATTATTTTAAAAAAGAGACTGCTTGTAAGAAAAAAACCTACAAGTCAATAATAAATAAATACTCACAAATATTCATCTTTGTTTTTTTTCTATCGGTCACTCGTTCTTTCTTAGTATCAAATTATACTCATTTTTCACCTGAAGTACGTTTATGTAATATACGTATGCAAACACATTCATTCGAGGATATACATACCCAATGCACCAGATGAAATGTGATAGACACACATACAGAAAGACAGGCAGATAGGTGAGAACCACAAATGTCCTTTACATGCATACTGGGTCTAACATAGATATTTCTCCACATTATGTACTCTAAAATTTCCATCCGTTCCAGGAAATAAAATTAGAATAATAATCAAGGAGATTCGTACGTGCGCCTGTCTGTTCAAGCACGGACGACATTTGTGCATTTTGAAAGAAACTCAAGTTATTTCATTTAAAATATAATTAACATTAATAGAAATGCAACAGTCTAAATCAATAATAAAAGAACTTTAAAAAGTTAGAATTTTTTGTTGTCGTTCAACATAAATTTACTGCTACGATTAAAACTGTAAAAAAATAAACATCTTTTCAATATTCTTCAAGCGAGATAAATTGCAAGAACTTTTTATGCAGCGATACACTTTTGCACAATCAAATAACACAAACTAGTACATAATGTAGTAATGGAAAGATAATGAAGATCTGAAACGGGCAGAAAACATTTATTTAAAGCTGGCTGCAGCGCAAGTTAGTGAAAAAAAATAAAGATGTAACCACAATTTATCAAATATTGATAGAATTTCATTTTAAGATAGTGAGATATGGATCGTGTTTGCAAAATGTCAGCGGTTTGTCAAATTTTCTTGATCTACGTCTGCCATCTCTAATTATTGAACTATCCGGAAGTGAGCTGCACCGATACGCCCTCTGGTGAGCTAGTACCCGTGAAATCCCCTATAGCAATGTGTCCCATTTTTAATAACAAAACTTCATGACATAATATTTTGAGCCAGAACCTGTTTATATTAACTTAACCTTGTATTGACTTTTAATTCCCATGTGATTTTCCAAGTTTGGTCTAGAATGCTTATTTATTGTAATGTGCTCCACCTTCCCATGGAATACGATTGTACCATCACTATGGTCTATGTTTCTAAAAATCAAAAAACAGATTGACTTCTCGGTCACTCATGGCCTTCCACCCCTGGAATACAATTGTGCCTATGTCTGTGTTTCCCAAAATCAAACACGGATTGTCTTCTCACACATCCGTGACTGTTTAAACCGATTGCTGTTCCACTTTAGTATGCTTTCCCCTTCACAGGGAATATAACTTTGTGATTGTGTTTTAATAGAGTCCTGTTATACATTAGTATGCACCCCACCCCCCACTTCTCACAGGTAATATAAATATGACTGTTTGAATAGTGCACTGTTACACAGTAGGATGCAACCACATCCCCTTCACAGGAATAAAACTTAGTTTAAATAGATCAATTTTACACTGTATTATCCTTCCCCTATCACAGGTAATAATACTGCACCATCGCTACAGTCTACATTTCATGTGCCATGCTTGTCTATCTTTTGGCGCTAGCTGCATCTCATTAAGGTGGTCCAATGTATGCTTACAGTCAACAAAAAGAAGCGATTGGAGCTACTTTTCCTAATTTGTCATTATTTAAAGTTTCCATTTTTTTGTCAGTTAAATTTTACTAATTATTTAAAAAATAAAAATGATTAAACCTTCATCTTGAAATCCATATCACAATAATTCGTGCAAAATTATTATCAGTCTGTTTGCAAAGCTAAATCTAGCAAAGGCAATATGGGCTGTTACACTTAAATATCATTTTGTAAATGAGCTGTGTCACAGAAACTTTGGAATATTATCTACTGTACATAACAGGAACAAAACGTATACAGCCTCCATTCTTTTTTCCCTTATATTTTGTGACTAAGCGATGTTTGAAAATTGTAAAAGTCATTGCATAAATTCATTGCTTGCAGATTTGTATGTGGGAGCTAGCATACAGCAAAAGGATGTTATTAGGTAAACTATTTTGTGTGTTTCAACACCTAACATTATTAACATGACACTTACAATGTATTAAGCTATTGTCATTAGATAGCTATCAAATAACTTTTTTATTTCCATACCTAGGCTAAAGCAATATCTTGTATCAAGTGTTCCAGAGCACCATGCCTTTTGAAAAACATTCCCTTAGTTAAACAGTTAAAACATTGAACTGTGCAATAGTACATTTAAATTGCCTCTTAGTATTTTTCAAATAACAAATAATATTTGATATGAATCAGTACATAGAAAATTTGATAGCAGTGGGTACATCGGCCATTTTGTTTACATTAGTTACGTATCCGTGACCGTTTTGAATTAAGAAAGGTCACGATTTCGTTGCGTTCGGAACATAATGTAAATGTATGCTTGATGACCATCCTGTTTTTTGGCTTCAGTATGACGTCATCGGTATATATTGTGACGTATGAGCGTTCGACCGCATAACAGCTAAAGGCATGTGTTGCATCGCCGCAAAAGAAAAACAATTCATGGTTTATTCAACTAACGTATATTGAAAAATCTTCGAGTTATTTCTAAAGACACCACAGTATGTCCCAAACGTGATCTAAAGTTATAAACTGAGTGTGCTGCTTTTATCAAAGGTGCGATTTTGTCTAGTGTCATTTTACTGTGACTTATTCTCAGTACACTCAAAGGCAAAGGTCATGGGGTTGTCGGGTGTTATTTACAGTGAATGTTTATTTATAGGTTTGACTTGACGTTTTAACAAGAAGAAATAATTGGAATTTTAGATTTACGTGTGGATATCGAAATAATTGATGGTATCTATTTAAATAAATGGCACCATCATCATCATCATTTTCATCATCATTTTATTCATCAACATAATCGTAACAAGCGGCTCGACATGGTCATTGCTACCAAAATGATGATCATCAGTATCATCGTTGCTTTTATCTCAGTCATGTACGTTGAACATTCTGTTAATTTCTTATCGTTGCTGATGTGACGATAATGTGGACGATAGCTCCCGTTTATTTTTCTTGCGATGTTTTGTTGTTGTTGTTGTTGCTCTTATTACAACTGGACTTATCCTTCCTGTCTTTTCTAATTTTGTTTTGGAAGGAAGAGGGCTTTTTCTATTGACTGAGACGGTATTTATTATGCAGTTGGAAAGTGTTTTAAGATATGTCTTGTGACCAGGCGGCATGATTCATGCTTTCCATTTTTTTAAATATAAAAATGTATGTGAAACGCAATGTTCTTCTCATTCTTCTTTATTATATTTGCTTATTTGTTAACCTCTTGAAAATGATATTATGTAGCGAATTAAAGGTCAGTACACTTTCTGTTTACAAAACCATCGGCACATATTTCTACACTCGGTTTATTTTACACCATAGGGTATACTTGGCGGCCAGTATTAATGGTGGAGGAAGAACACGAGAAAACCACCGGAAAGAACCACCGACCCACGAGAAGCTACAGGCAAACTTTCTCACATACCCACATTGGCCGAATCAGAGACTAGAACCCACGGAGACAGGTGAGATGAGAGTGATCCGTAACGGAGAACGCTTTAGACCACACGGCCACTCGGCCCATTCCCCCCCCCCTCCCCGCCCCCCAAGCAAATACAAGTTAAATAAACCATCGGATATATTGTGATTGATATTTGTTACTACGTCAGTCACTTGTTATTATAACCTAAATTAACAAAATAGTTAAGAGAGGATGGGGTGGAATGGCGGTTATGTAATCTAAGTTCTATATATTCCGACCAATGGTGGTTATTTAATCCTCAGACAGCTTGAATAACGTGTCTTCCTCAAGAACTACCATATATATTGTGATTAAACATGATGGGTTAATGAGACTACGGAATAAAACAAACTGTTAAGTGCTTATACTCATTTTCATAGTCTCCGGAATAATGAGTAGCTGACGTAAATTCTTTTCTCAGACGTACGAAATTTTCTCAGAGGTTATTTTCAATGGATCGCGAAAGGTTTCCTTACGGTTTAAACTTGCCAACATACTGTGCGCAAACTTGCGCTGATATGAGAAGTGGAGGAAAATGGCTTAATGTATGTGGCTACAGAACTCGCTACCTCGTATGGGACAACACCTGAATACTACATACACTTTACCATACATGACGAATTTACTGTCAAGAACACATTTTTCTCATTTTGTTTCTTTTTTCCTTCCATCTTAACTTAAACGCAAGATATTAGAATATTCTCTCCAATTAATAAAATATATGCTGATGTTGCAATTAAGTGGAAAAGATTTTGTCATTCCTTGTGCTAGGTACAGTTTATCTGCCATTTACTTTAATTTGCCAGTCATCACATATGCTTGTAATTTTTAATTTATATTATCACAAATTGAAAAATATTTATGATACCACAAATTAGAATTTTCTTTTTCTATTATTCAGGATTTTTTGCTATGAAATATTTTCACTAATAATTACATATGGATCTTCGATATTTACACCTAACACAGAAATTATACACACTCCGATTAAATTGCTAGCACGTGTAGCTATGGCTGTTTTGTATGTGAATAGGACATTGACCTTTTCCATTGATTTAAAGGTAATAGACGCCCCCAATTGTTTATTCTTTTTTCATTTTAAAAGGATCGTACGTAGACTCTCTGTGAAGATTGCAGTTTCCAAAACATATCCATCAATCTCTCTCTCTCTCTCTCTCTCTCTTTCTCTCTCTCTCTCTCTCTCTCTCTCTCTCTCTCTCTCTCTCTCTCTCTCTCTCTCTCTCTCTCTCTTATTTGGATTTGTAACGAAACTTTAACAAATATTTAGTCATATCTCTACGATGTCTGCTGTGTGACAGTTGATATTGATGTGTCCCACTGGAGCAACAGGCCGCAGACATGTAGCATAGTGTCCCACACAGCCAAATTATTCTGACACTAGGTCAACCAATCCAAATACTAACCTCTTAATGCTGAGCGCCAAGCGAAGCAGTTGTTATTACCTTCGTTGTTAGTCTTTGTAATGACTCAGACGGGGTTGAATCGAACCCAGGAAATCCCGCCTCCGAGGCGGACGCTCTAAGCACTTGACCACCGGAGCGGTCTAAATATGTGTCGTCACCCAAAGCTCCGCTGGATATTTAGCATAGAGTGAAAAGAAATATGTACTAAACTGATTGTCCGTTTAAGAGTTTTGAATAATAAATAATAATTTGTTTTTTTTTTAAAGGGAGGTTTAGTCAAATGGTAAATTTACGATGCAAGTAAGTTTCTTGGCTCCGTTGAGTAAATATCAGTTTGTCCCACGATTGCTTCTGAAGTGATACTAACAAATATTGTGTCGTTTAAAAGAAAAAGACAGCCATTATTGTGTCCCGTTAAACACAGTATCGCACGTGGACATTACTGTTCTATATAATCAATTACAAGTAATGAATCATTCCTGTCATTTCATAAGAAAGCCAACACTAATGCTGGCAAAATTTATTTTATTAATTTAATTAAACGTACTCGTTGGATTAAAATCAGTGAGGTGTATGTGAGGATTTGGTCGGAATAAAAACATTTCTCTCTTTCGGACTAAACTAGGCCTTTTCACTTTTCCATTTTCGGACATCACTAGTTAGACCTTTTTTTGGATTCCGTCTTAGGGATCTCGAGTCCCATTCTCCCTCAGAAAACTGGTATCCCATAAGCAATATATGTACCACTTTCTCGACGTACATATAATATCTTGACTTACTTTATTCAGAACACACTGGCTATTCAGACACTGTGTAAAGCCTACCTACGGTAGTACTTTCCCCTAAATTACCACGTGACCTCTCTAACATTTACGATGTGCTACTATATGTCCGATTACTATTGCATACAACTTACATATCCTTACACCTAGATTATTTATGTATTACAAAAGCAAATAGTATAGGTAGTTATCGTTAACTCACGATAATCAGTATCGCACTAACAAAGGAAATTATTTCATATAAATTCATATAACCCTATAGAATCCGGCATTTATGGCCATTTGGATCGCTTCGCAATCAATTTTACTAATGAACTAGCAACTGTAAAATTACAAGACAAATTGCATAGCAACTTTTTAGCATCAACACATTTCCATGAAATTGAATTAAAAATATATTATATGGAACCTAGTCATATCAAACAAATTTGCATACAGCAAGCAATAAAAAAAACTAGAATATTACGTGAATAAAAATTGCATACGTTAATGCTGTTAACTTTAGAACTTGTGCATGCAGCACAATCCTTTCTCACAAGGCAGACACCTGGTCCTTTTCTCGTTGACGAGGAAATCTCTATTCTTTTCGAGGCTTCCTAGAAGCCAACCGCCCACCCCCTCTAAAAATAAATCGAGCCAAAGAATTTCGATCAAGGTTGTCACTGCAAATTCACATTACTTCCAAGGTGTACATCTTAATTTCACTCAGCCAGTTATAACCAGTGGTTTAAATAATACAAAATCCTAAGGCAATCATTTGTTTTGTCAGTCAGAATCTCTGAAAAACGTTATATAGCTTTTCCTTTGAATAATGACGCAAATAGGAACTCTGGTTTCATTGAAGTGCTAACACTTGATATGAAAGAAATTAAGAATAAAAGAAGAAACGACCGTTTCCAAATACACCTTTGGTCTATATGTAATACAATCTTCGTTCAATTCAACTGTAAGTTTCAGTGTTTATTAAAATTTTGATACTTCAAGAACACGTTATTTGAACTAGTTAACAATGTACACCTGTATATGATTTGATAGTAGTATATGGGGATACCGTGGCGTCAAGGGAAAATCCAGTCAAAAACGGCTTGGGATACTATGGCGTCAAGATTTATAGCGTCAAGGGAAATCCCAGTCAAAAACAGCTTGGGATACTATGGCGTCAAAACAGCTTGGGATACTATAGCGTCAAGGGGAATTGAACATAGTGGGTCTATATAGCGTCAAGGGAAATATAACATGGGGAATAGGATGGGTATAGGGGACTGTAGAGGGACAAGGGAAAAAAAGGGTGGCAATGAAAGCTACTATCTTTTCGAGACTTATGAGTGGCCCTGAAAAGAGCCTTTGGATACTTCTTCTTTTATTTTCTGCTGTTGTTCCACCACCTTTTGATTTTACCAATGATTCCCGTTTTCTTCTTCTTTTCTTCTTCGGGAATCCAATGGGGATGTCCCATAGCTCTAAACTTTTCCTGAACTCTCATCCATCTTAGATTGAGTAGATCAAAGTCCTCTTTTTTCTTTTTGTTCTTTTGTTCCTTTCTCTCCTTAGACCAGTTTTCTTTAATCTGGATCACCTGTTCTTCCATCGCCATTCTCATCATTGCTTCTGCTTTCTTTAGTCTGTCTAGACCCCACTGCACATATTCCCACTCTATCAGATGTAATGTTTCTTCTAGAAAACACCTGACTTTGATGACATGATCAAGTGCCTGCTTCAAGTCCCCTATTCTTATATATTTTCTTTTAATACGTCTTCTTAATTTCTGGTCTTCCTCCTCTATCATACCTTCTAATAGATCTCTTGCTAATTTCAGTTGGCTTACAAAGCCATGGTTACTCTGAAATTCTTCCTCAAGTCTTTCCACTTGATATTCTGCATCAAGGATCCCAAACCAGCTGTCTCGGAGTTGAATAAATAAGTTGAAATTCATCTTGATGTGTTCAACATTGAATGGCTCCAAGGCTGACTGACTGACTTGTGGGTTTTTTAGTTGCCACCGCCCTCTAGGGGCATTTGGGCAACTTTTATAGGTATCATATCGATACCCATTTAGTGGGAGGGGTGTTCCCCCTCCCGTTTAAGTGCTTAATTGCACTATAGATTTAGGCGTTCCCCTGAATTACTAAAAAGTAACTATCAGGGGAAATGAAAGCCTATATTGGGGGTGGGTAGGAATAGTACCTACACACACCCACCCCTATCATCCAATCGAGCAGTTGTAAGGTAGCGAGGGGAAATGTTTCCTCATTTCGCTAGTAATTTTGTGAGCAGGAACGGCAAAGGAGGAAAAGGTCCAGGTCCAGGAGGGCGTTGACACAGCAGCACACACCAGAGCACGCAAACAGAAGACAGCAAGGCCACGAACGCAGTCCACACCTGAAAAAACAAGGTCATACCAAAGGTCAAATTCAGTCCAGTTGTACTAATGGACAAATAGCATCCAATAATGTGTTAGCCACCTGTGCAATTATTCAAATATTTAAGTTGAAGAATTATTATTTATCATCCTATTGTTCTAAAAATCTAGTACATAAGCGTACATGAGGTAAGTCCCTAACAAATTTAGAAATTAAAATGTCTAAGCGACATAGTAGTGTAGTCAATGGTAGGTAATTTTGGTCTTGAATTTTGCTGGAGGCAATACCAATAAAGTCAAATTAGCTTTTTAGGGCCACGGAAAGTTATTCAAGGAGGGGTACTCGTAACCAAATGAGTCCCCTATTATTCAGGCAAAGACAATGAAAATCTTTTCATTATAAGACTGCATTCCTTGTAGTACTGGTGGTGGTCACTGTATCCGCATGGAAGCTGAAATCGTATCACACTTCTGAGTATCAAGGGTGGAGTTTCGCTGACTTAACGATATCATCCTATGTCCTCGTGCAGTCCTGTGGGACAATCTCACTCCTATTCTGATATCGCTAGTCAGCACGCCCAAGGTCCGCCATATTGTTTAAATATCCATGGCAGGTTACAATATGGTCTCAAAAGTATGATAAAGCAGCAGTCAAGCAGCTACAGCATCCAGTATTCTTCTCCTTGTATTTTGATGAAAAAACGGCCACTATTCTCCCCTCGCTAAATCCCCTGCCACAAATCAAGTTCGGGACTTATGTTGATTCTGCGTTGAGAAAGTCGAGGTCGCTGCTACACAGTATTCTCGCTGTTTCCATTTCAGCCACGAACAAGTCGGGAGTTACGAAATTTCTTCTTTGAGTCCGCTGTGTAATTCGCCGCTATACTAGTTGATGTTACATTCCATTGCTGTGACGGGATAACATAACAGCGTACATCTTTAACTGTTAAGCCCAAGATTCATGCTTTCGCAATAGCACTGTGACGTCACCAGGTCGCCAGCTCTGGAAAAGCCGTCTTACTCGGTCCGCAGTCTTCGCCTGAATGATTGAATATGGCTCCAAGGACTGACTGACTTGTTTGTTTTATAGCTGCAACCGTCTACTAGAGACATATGTGCAGCTTTTATAGACACCATATCGGTGTCCATTTATTTCCCTCGAAGAGGGGAAGAAGCACTCCCTCCCCTAAGGATTAAAGTGCTTAATTGCACTATTATTTAGTATGGCTCCAAGGACCGACGATTGCGTATATATATCTTAAGCACGGACGTGAAAGTAATCACCCCTTACATTCACTTTTCATATTATATACTATCCACAAACATATTATTTACTATCCAAAATCACACCCTATACTAACCACACACACGGGGAAGCAGCCAAAACACACCCTACTATATACTATCCAAAATCACACCCTATACTATCCACACACACACACACACACACACACACACACACACACACACACACACACAAACGGGGAAGCAGCCAAAACACACCCAATTATTTACTATCCAAAATCACACCCTATACTATCCACACACATGGGGAAGCAGCCAAAACACACCCTACTATATACTATCCAAAATCACACCCTATACTATCCACACACACACACACACACACACACACACACACACACACACACACACACACGGGGAAGCAGCCAAAACACACCCTACTATATACTATCCAAAATCACACCCTATACCATCTAAATAGAGTCAGTGTTTATAATCACACTACTCCTCTCTCACACCCATTGGCAATTGACATAGTATTTCTTTTCTAGTTATTTGGTTAGCCCTGAGAAGGGCTGTTTTTAAAACTTCAAATTGCACCTGGTTAATGCTGGCATCTCCCAGGTCTAGCCCCACACACACATCTCCTACTCCAATCATTCTCCCAATTCACTCTTGTGATTGGGAGCGCAGAGGGAGAATGAGTGGCTTCACTATCCCAATCTTCTGTTTGAGGGATAGTGAAAGTCTCTTCATTTCTGCCTCTATTCCGCAACCGTGGATGAGGCTGTGGTTGTTGCGGCTGAAGCAGTGGGGGCTGCGCCTGTAGTGGACGAACTGATTCTGGTGGTGAAGGTGTCCTCACCATGGGCTTGACTTCACTAGTCTGTCTCATCATTCGGTGAGGCAAGATGGGACTTTTCTTCTCCTCTTCTTCTTTCTTTTTTCTTTCCTCCTCTTCTTTCTCAATTTTGGCCTGCTCTACTATGGCCTCCATAGCCAGTTCGTCCAGGAGACGCCTAGCATTCTCCAGATGCATTTGAAGCTCTCTTAACTTCTGAATTCTGTTCATCTTCTTTGATGCGCCAACGATGGGTAACCAGACTGACCGACTTGGATGTTTTAGAGATGTAACCGCCCACTAGGGGCATTTGTACATCTATTATAGGTACCATGTCGGTACCCATTTAGGTGGGAGGGGTGTTACTCCCTCCCTTAAAAGTGCTTAAATGCACTATAAATTAAGGCGTTCCCCTGAATTACTAAAAAGTAACTATCAAGGGAAATGGAAGCCTAAGGGGTGGGTAGGAATAGAGCATACACACACCCACCCCCATTCGACATCAACCGACCAGAGCCAACAGCAACGGCAAAGGAGGAAAGGGTCCAGGTCCAGGAGCGCAGCGACACAGCAACACACACAAGAGCACACAAGAGAGAGACAGCAAGGCCACAGCCGCAGTCCACACCTGAAACAAAATGGTCGCACTTATTTCAAATTCAGTCCAGTTATACTAAGGACAGATTAATATCCAATAATGTGTTAGCCACCTGTGCAATTTATCAAATAAGAGAGTTGAAGAATTGATATTTAATATCCTATATTTCCAAAATTTCAAGTACATAAGCGTACATAACATAAGTCCCTAACAAATTTTGAATATTAAAAATGTCTTAGCGACATATATTAGTGTAGTCAATGATAGATATTTTTAGTTGTGAATTTGAACGGAGGTACCAATAATAAATCATATCAGCTTTTTAGGGCCACGGAAAGTTGTTCAAAGAGGGGTACTCGTAACCAAATGAGCCCCCTATTATTCAGGCAAATTGACTATGGCAATGAAAAAATGGTAACCAGACTGACGAGTGCTTCTTAATATATAGTTCAAGCGCGGACGTGATGGAAAACACCCCCTAGATCCAAAAAAACTTACATTATCCCTATCATTACCAAAACACGCGGACGTGATGGAAAACACCCCCACACTTTTATACTTGACTCCTATTAATTATACATTGAACAAGTTATTTTGAAAACAAAATACGTTGTGCTTATAGACGCACTTCAAAACAAAAGTAAAAAGAGACAGTGATTATAGACTCACTTCTAATTTTTTTCTAACTTCCTCACATACCATAAGCAAATTGAATGATTAATTCTTTTCGAGCATATTGGGTAGCCCTGAAAAGGGCTGTTTTTTTGTGTTTGTGTGTACGAGGAAGGATGACAATCTTTTATCGTCTAAGATTGCGTCCTCGTTTGGCTACACGATAGGGTCTGCTTCTTCGGAAAGAGAAAGAGAATTCTTTCGTGTCCACACGACAGTCGACAAAACTTCTGTCTGGTTCCTGCTGCTGTTGTTGCTGTTGCTGTTGCTGCTGCTGCTGTTCTCTCTGTTCTCTCTGCTGCTTTTGAAGTCGATACTTCTCAGTCCATTCTTCTTTCTCTTTTTGAATTTCCTCTCTGAAGAGTTCTTCTATGAGGTCTTCCGTTACTTGTAGCATTCTTACATTCTCAATCTCTTCAGGCTTTGGCATCAGATTGTGTCTGATACGATGCAGAGTGACATAAGCTTCGTTCAGCTTAGCTAGTCTTGAGCACATCTTCGTAGTAGGATGAGTCAAACAATGGATGGCCAGACTGGAGACTACCCCTGCTTTATATGGTTCAAGCGCGGACGTGATGGAAAACACCCCTCTGCGGTTTAGGGTTTTGAAACGTTGGGATAGTTTGATGTGAGGGATAGAAAGAAAAGTCAAAGAACATTTATATGAATACAAATGTAAAACAAATGACAGACTATTTGGTTTCAAAACACAACATTTTTATTCAAATAACAAAACAACTCACAAAACACAATTTTTTCAAAGAACAAACATTTTTTTTCTTCCATAACAGTAATACATTATCTTTGACATGGTTGACAACGTTGTGAATTAAATTGAGATTTCCACTGTTGGAAGTCATTGGGCAATTGATGTACACTACGTTTCCTAGCTAAAGACAACAGATAGCCATAATGGTCACAAAACCATCGATCTACTTTGTCATCGTTTCGAGACGAATGACGATCAAAATAAGTCACTAAATGTTCTAAAGAATATCCAAGACTGCGATGATGCAGATAATAGATACAATATTGTCCACACACCATAGAATCTGTGCTTTGTAATTTCACATTATTGAATCGTGTCGTCTGGGCATTTCTTCTCATAAAGTCAATGATATCATCCTCGAAAGGAGGCAATCCATACGAATCAAAATACTCCGCACAACCCTTTTGAGGAAAGTAGACTGCTACCCAGTGAGTTCCTGGAAGATGACTGTCATCTGTGTTGATGACATAAGCTTGATTCTCTTGAGGTTTGCGATGAGGTAGTTCATCTTTAGCACACACCACAGGATTCCAAGAAGCAGTGTACGAACTACGGTTCAAAAGATAATAAAGTTCCCAAGTATCCATTTTTTGTTGTGTAGCCTTGTTTTTTTTTCTCTCCTTTCTTCACAGGTGATGATAAGTCATCAATTCAATCCAAACTTTTTGTTTGAAACGGTCTGACAAGTAACTGATGGTTTGTTTCGTCTCTTTACTTTTGGCCAAGAGAGCTTCGATGCGATCGATTTCTCGAGCAAACAATGGAGGAGAGGAATGATCACGTAAACCTTTATACCACTGAAGTAACACGGCTTCTTCGGAGATGAGACTCCAAGCTTCGTTCAGATAATTGTCCAATTTTTCTTCTTGACTCATCATCATACATTTATCGTGTTGAATTTGACTGGGATGATCGATTTGACATCCATAACAATCTTTTTTAATCAGGACCCTCATTGTATCTTCCAAGTGTTGTGCAAAACAAGCCACTAATTGTTGTTCCTGTTCTGGCCATCTGGATTGCATGATCACTACCTCTTCTTTTTGGTCTTGGGGATCTGCTTTTTCTGTAACCTCCCATTCCATGGATTCTCCACTATTCAAAGAAGGACAAGGGTCTTCCATAATGTCTAATAGTCTAGAATGACTTCTCTCAAACTGTTGATTTCTATGGTATTATCGAATTCAGCATACAGAATGATATTCACCGTTTCGGGAAGAGGTGCTGCAAACTGAAGTTCCACACGCAGTTGCCCAGATTTTATAGGGTGGAAATGTCCCTCGTCGCTGCCTTGGTCTGGAGTGAAATCAAAAGCCCACAACGTGTAACCTCTTGCATAGTCTTCGTAGGAAATACCGTGACTGGTGTTGGTTCCTAACTGTCCTGTGGCTTCGTACAGTGACAAGTACGACCTCAAGTAATTCTTCACCTCACCAAAGTCGGGTTCGAAGGGTCTGGTACACAATGTTTTGCCATCGCGACTGACTTCGATTTTGGATACATTGCAGTGTTTAAACTGGAAAGGATTTTCATTGTGGACACCGTTGAAGGCTGAATTGCTGACGATACCAATGAATAAACGTTTGGGTAACTGTCCTTGGAACAGATGATCTTCGATCTTGGATCTTAGGCCCTTGGCAATGGTGAAACTTTTGACTTCCACGCGTCTTATCGGATACTTGGCTGTCGTTCTGCTCAAAGTGTGACTGATATCATTTCCCACTTTAGGTAACACTTCCACACGACGCACGTATAACCTGGCTTCTTGGATAATGGTTTTGTATGTGTTGGCATCAGCCATCAAATGGAAAGTAGCACTGCTACGATTCAGTCTCAAGCGAATATCTACTCCGTTTAGCAAATACTTCTCTTGAAACCACATGTCCAAATGCAAACGATCGAACAGTTCTAAACTACGTTGTCCCAGAATTTTCTTTCGACGCTCGTTAAAACCCACATTGTGAGGATTGGCAGGAATGGCAGGAGCGCTACTCGTAGCAGCTACTGCTGCTACGGACAAGTCTGTGACGTTAAACTTATCTGCGGTGTCAGGTTTCCATACTACGCAAGCATCTAGATGAGTGTTCTTGGCTTCTTTTCCGTACGTCAAGAGATTTTCGAGGTACGCTCGGTAAGGGTAAGTATCCGTGCTACTGCTGATCAGTTTGTTATTCATGTACAAATCCACATCGCTGAACAAGGAATGCATAAAATTGTTGACAGGAGCTACTTGGTCATTGTCTGCCGGCGGGTTGCCGTTGTCCGTTCTGACCACTTTCACTTTCAAATACAAGTAACTGTTGTTCAGATCAATGTAATCTTCGGGTTGTCCTTTGATTTCAAACTCGATGGGAGCTGAATCCGTCAAAGAGGAGACGGGATGAAATTCGACCCATTGGGCTTCTTGCATGGTCATCATCGTGGGTGGCATGGCAAAGAGATCCAGTTCCGACTTGGAACAGGCACAAGATTCTTGGTGCATCATTTTTTCTTTATGTTTTTTTCTTCACTTTTAATAATCAAAAATGTCTAAGTCTCGAGCGGTTCTTTTTCTCTTCGTCTTTCTCACTTTAGAGGTACGGAGACTTTTGAAAGGGTGTCTTCGTCGACGCTTTCTACCTTGTCCTTGCTGTGTCCTCAGGGAAGCAGGAATGTCAGACTCTGTCCGGTTCAGGGCATTTATAGGACTTTCTCGTCGACCCAAAATTTCTTTACCCGTTTGAAGCAAGGCATTTTTGCCTGCTCTCAAAAAAGCTTCTTTAGGGTTTTGTTTGTCAATGAGAACATTGTAAAGAAAATCTTTGCCGTGAGTCAATGCGGCATCTTTTATGGTGTGCAATCCTCGTGTCACCATCGGTTTTAAAACAGGGACCACGGAACGAAAGGCTGATTTAAACATATCTCCTAAACCATGTCCTCGTTGTCGAGTGACTCCTTGGTACACAGGATACATCACTTTTTCAGTTGTTGGAGAATCGTTTTTGAAAATGGAGTTTCACTGTGACTTTCCCTTTGGTAAATGGAATATTTTGTCCTAGGTCTCCTTTTATAGTAATGTTGACACTGTCGAAATACGACTTACTGACAGGTAAATAATGAGGATGCACAAATTCACGGTGAACGTGATAGGTATTTCCACCTTCCTCGTCAGCGGTGACAGAATCCACTTTGAAAGGAATGACACGCAGTAACGGTACAGAGGTGTGTCCTACTACGTTGTACTCCACTACATCGGAGTACACAAACATCAAATTGAGGCCTTGGTTCAATTCTACAGGGGATCGAAAATATTTTGCAAAATCCGAGTTACTGGTTATGCCTGGTATCTCATTTTTCTTGGCCAACATCTTTAGGTCTCCACCTAAAATATCATACAATTCAGGACAAAAAGTAATGGCTATCATTTTCTTCTCTGAAAATGTTATCAGGAGTCGACGAGCCGCTTTATGGTACTCAAAGGTAACACTTTCTTTCTCCAGGGCTTTACCAAACACAGCATTGAACCTGTTTTGAATCGTAGTCACTAAATGTTGACCACTAAAATAATAGCCTGCAGGAATGGTGATCACATAGGTGGGCCGATTAGTTTTGGGGTGAAGTGTGCTAGTGTGACCTCGTACGTCTAAGGCTTTTTGCAATTTCTCGTCATACACTTCTACTGAAAAAGTGTTTTGATTTTCGACGATGTTTTTGATTTGTGTCGGGTGTATTATTTCCACTAAAGCTGCTTCCCAGTGATCATCTTGATCCAAATGCATGGCTTGAGGTAATTTAGACGTGTAACAACACAATGTGTTGTTAGGAAACACCTCCATGGAACTGTCACTGGGTAACGTTAAGTAAAATTGGTTAATAGTGTTGTTCATATTTCCAATGTTCTTCTGTCCGAGGAGTCACTCGAGGTTAAAGGAGTGTCTAAAAGAGGATTGTGATTGGAAGGGTGACTGTCAGGAGAAGGACTAACGTTGGCCGCAAGACTCCCAATATTGTTACTGTTGTTCCCGTTGTAAGAGTATTTCAGGGAAGGATTGGGAAGAAGATACCCGATGCAACTGCTGAGTAAAATGATCCACAATTGTTTGTCTCCTTGTTGCAAACTCAAATTAGCAATGGCTGCACCAATGACACAATACACCACAAAGATTTGACAGAAAAAAACGATTTGCGTTTTAGGGACACGTTCTCCACACCACACCCACAAGGGTTGCTTTTGTAAATCTTGCAGAGATGACGTGGGTGAAGGAGTAGTCACTGTGGTCGCTGAAGCTGTATTGAAGGGCATGATGGTCACTTCTTTTTATAGTCGATGACTTGCGAAGCGTCAATCCAAGAATCAAAACTAGGAGGATATCCTTTCCAACGTACTTTGACTTCTTTGACACGACGTTTTCCTACTTTACGGGTTCTTCGTTCGAGAATGCTTTCAATGTCGTACACGTCGTCTTCTTTTTTGGTAACACGTTGTAACTCAGGCAAGTAAAATGTTCCTTTTAATACTTCTCCGTTCATGTCTTCCAATTTATAGACGGTAGGATGACGATCGCGCACTCGTTCAGTAACACGAAACAATTCGGTGGTCCAGTTGGGTAAGTAACCTTTGTCGAAAGTGCGTTTGGTTTTGCCAATGCGTACCCAATCTCCCGGGGTTAACACTTCTCTACCTTTCTTGGGGACAGCCCTCGTCCGGGACGTGCCAAACAGACGCTCAAAAACAGTGACTTCGTTGTCGGGTGTCACCTCTTGTGGGGCACGTCCAATGCTTCTATGGTAAGATTGATTGTAGGCTTGGACTAAGTGTGGTAAGACGTCGATGTACTTGAGAGTGTGTTGATGCGTAAAATATTTCCACATGCGTTCTTTCAAGGTACGTTGAAAACGTTCCACGATACTGGCTTTGGTTTCAGGATTTTCGGTGGTGAAAAAATGAATGTCACGTTTTTTTAATTCTCGTTGGAAAGCTTGGTTCAGAAATTCGGTGCCTTTGTCGGTTTGCCATCGAAGAGGGTGACGACCACTTTGTTTCAACACCAGTTGCAAAGCTCGTACTAACTCTCCGCTCGATTTGGATGTCAATGGTACGACCCAGGCAAATTTAGAAAAGACGTCGATGACACAAAACAAATATTTGTAGCCACGATTGTAGGTGGCTAAATGAGAGACATCAGCTAAATCGGCTTGCCATTGATGATCGATGCCTTCCACTTGAGTGCGACTTCTGTGAAATTTTCGTCGAATGGGTTTGTGTAAAGTGTACGTCGCTTGTTCTTGTAACCATCGTTGTACTGCTGGTAAACGGAGCTTTTTCAGGCGAGTTTTGGCAGCACGATACAATTTCTGAATGCCTCCGTAACCTGCAGGGTGAGCTGGATCGTAGTAAATGCTGGCTAATACCTTCTCCATGGTTTGTTGTTAATAAGGGACCCACTCTTCGAGGATATTGCTTTGGGTGGGACGAAATGCGGGTTGTTTGGAAACGGTTTTACGTGTCCGATGTGCCACAGGAGTTGACGTCGAGGGTAATGGTGGTGGCGGAGGTAATGGGATAGCTTCTTTGGCCTTCTTTTCTTTTCTCACTTCTGGTTTCCTTTCTTTCTTTTTTACATCTGTCGAAGAAGGAGTAGCCATCATCTTTTTAACCCAAGTTTTGAGCTCTTCTCGTGGGGGAGTGGGAGAAGGGGTTAACAAGGAAGCGGCAATCTTACTCGAAATGGGAGTAGCAGTAGATGTTTGAAAGAGATCATGGGGTTCTTCTTCCTTGGGTAATGGTGGGGTAACGTCTGTTTTAACTACTGTAGAGGGTGAGGGTGACGGGTTATACATTAGAGCCTTAAAATCGGACAAAGTGGGTTGAGCTGTTTGTTCCACAGCTTTCTGATGAAAGAGTTGTAGCCGTTTCAAGAGTTGACCGTACTTTTGTGATTTTTCGGTTTCGGATAAATCGTGGCGATGGATCAAGGATTGCAATTCGTGTTGTAATTGCGACATCTCAGCCAAATTGGGATTGGGTGGTAAATGGGGGGATCGTTGTTCTTGCCAATGATGGTATTCCATCCATCGTTTGTAAGGAACCAAAGTTAGTTTTCGTCCTTCCATGGGCTTTCAAAGGTTATGTCTGAGATTGTGGTGCTCCATAAGGTCCTTTTATCTTCTACCCATCCCTTGAGTTAACCCTTGGGTCATCCCTTGTATCAAACCTGGTATTAAGCTTGTCAACATAGGAGCAAGAATGGGTAAAAATCCTCCGCGTTGCACCAACATCTTTTTCTTTTGACGGACGGATATTTTCTTTTGGACCATTTGACGAAGAACGTGTCGATGTTTGGCGAAGCATTTTTTCTGGTGTGGAGACAAAGGTATCGTGCCTTTCAAAACATTCAAACAACATTCACACACGGTATCGATGACATCTTTAGAGGCTGTTTTAATGATTTGTTTTCGCATGGGCGGAGAGGCTTTGGACAGAACGGACAACACGTCTCCGTGTTTGGCTAAACGAGGAGGTAGTCCTTTCCTTTTCTTTCCTTTGTGGGGTGAAGAAGAATGTTTTCTGCGAGGTGACATCTTTGCTTGTTCGTTCCAGAAATACACTGATGTCAAAGACTTGGTACACACCCTCTTTTATCTTCTTTTTTCTATTGGCTTCTCCAAAAGGTAACGGCATGCTTCGCTAAATCCTCAAAAGCAGGGCTAAAGATACCAGTTCGGTTATTAGCTGCTTTGTCTAGTTTCTGCATACCTTTAATAAAACCAGTAAATATGCCTCCTCTTTGGTGACTTCTCTTTTTCTTTTGACGTTTGGGTATTTTCTTTTGTGTCCTTTGACGAAGAACGTGTCGATGTTTGGCTAAACGTCCTTTCCTTTTCTTTCCTTTGTGGAGTGTAGAAAAATGTTTTCTGCGAGGTGCCATCTTTGCTTGTTCGTTTCACAATACCACTAGTGTCAATGACTTGGTATACACTCTCTTTTATTTACTTTTTTTGGGAACTAGCGCTTTGTCAAAAAGGTAACAATGTGTTTCCCAAAATTGTCAAAGGATCCTCCTTTTTGGTGTCTCTTCTTTTTCTTTAAAGGTCTACGTCTTTGGAGGGAAGGACGTTGATGTTTGGTTTTAAAGCTTTTGGTGAGATGACGAGATTGTCTTGTTCCTTTTCCTTTTTGGACAGCAGAACGACGAGGGTAGTGGTGGTGGTGGTGTGCATGTTTTTGAGGAGGCATCCTTGAGTGTTCAGCATCAGCACAGAAAAAATACTGATTGACGTCGTGGTCTTCAAGTCATATTTTTATACTGGAATGCGACGCCACTGATTATCTTTGCGTCGTATCAACTTCATGGCAGGTAACACACGTCGTGAAGGAGTTCGCAATGGACTCAATCGGGACAGTTCTTGTTTGGACAAATCTAGTAAACTCTTTAACATGCCAGATCTTTCTTGGACTTTGACTTTCGGGGCAGGTACTTTGTGAGCAGCTGCTACTGCCGCTAAGGTGGATGAGGGTGTCTCCGGTGGAGGAGACGTTTTGGGAGACGCAGATTTCCAATGTTTCATCAAATTAGGAAAAACGGGTGCCAAATTGGGTTTGGCTGGCATCACCCGCAACGGAGAAGTGGCAACCCCTGAGGCTACTGGCAACGTAGTCCCTGCCAAACGTCCTTGTAGATCTTTTCTTACAGGTCGTGGTTGACGAAGGTAAGGTTGTGTCCTGGCCGAAGTGCCTCTTTTGCGGGTGACCGCTTTTTTCTGTGGACTTTTCTTTTTCTGTGCTTTGGTCTTGGTACCCTTGTTCTTTTTCTTAGGGGCTTGTTTGGCTTTTTTTGTTTTCTTCTTGGGGTGAACTTTGGGAGTATTGGGATCCCATTTTAAAAGGGAACGAATGATGACACCTCCTAGAGAACCACTACCTCCAGGTTTCAATATGATTTGCTTTTTGGTGTGAGTGTCAATGCGAGGATTGGCCAGTTGCGTCAAGGCTACTTTGTTTCTGTCAAAAAAGCGTTTGGTTTGATGTGGAATGTGAATGATGCCTTGCAGTATTTGACGTGCTGTCACCGTAAACCATCGTAAGACTTCTTTTAGACTGGCTTCTAAGACGTGAGCACGTATTTGTGGATTTTTTTCGCGACTGATGCCGTACAAGGCACGAATCAATTTGATCGGAAGATGAGACTGAAGGGGCGTCATGTTGACGATGTATGAGACCAGGTCAAAGTAACCCAAGGTTTTTATAGATTTTTTTAGTGCTTCATAGTGTTATGTCGACGAGGAGGACGTGTACACGACAGGTCCTCCGTCTTGACACCAGTCGTGAAACAAATCGGTACGAAATCGCAAATAATCAGGGGTAGTGGGTTTTAAATCCACGAGTAAATAGGCGTGTGGCGTTTGAGTGGCATCATCGTACGCATGAGTTAGCCAAAGTGTTCCTAACTGTTTGGCTAAAACTTTCACTTGTGATTTATCTCGAGGACTTTTAAACAAGACCACGTAATGAGCATTGAGACTAATGGTACGATGGGCTTTACTTTGTTGAAATAAATTTTGTGTAATGTAAATGACACTGGCATTACGATGATGGCCTTTACGCGTAAACCATAGTTTAATTTCTTCTTCGTCTTCTCCTAACATGTCGTCAAAAATAACCCAATGAGTTTGACTAGTGTCAGACACGATCCCCTCGTCTTCTTTAGGAATGCCTGCTACAAACACAATGGAATCACCTTGACTTTCTTGCAAGAGGCTGTATGCCGATTGCCACACTTTGTAACACCACACGATGCGTTGAGGTGGACGATCGATCAAATGATGTTTATGTTCGATCAAACGTTTGACAAATTCGGTTTTGCCTGAACCGCTCGGTCCAGCAATTAACATGTTAAAAGGATGACGAAGATACAAGGCTTTCCAACTAGCCTGATCTAAGTGTTCGTCAATGACTTTGAATGTGGAGGAGGAAGGAGTAGTAGAAAGAGTAGAGTGAGCCATAGTCGTGTAGTGGTATGACAGTATTGACACAAAAACAGACAAGACAAGAGGTTTTTATACTTTTTTCAAGACACGTTTATTTCAATGCATGTTTAAATTTGAACAACACGAAAACATAAAAGCCAAATGGATAAATACAGGGATAAAATACCTAGGCAAACGATCAAAGTGGCAAATAAACAAGTCCCTGTACAAAATGGTTTGGGTAACGAAGGTGTCCTAGAGGTAGTATGTAATGTTCTTATAGTCTCCTCTACAGGGGGTACAGTCACATAGGTGTCTTCTCGAAAGGGTCTTTGTGGGGAAATGTCCATGACAGTTCTGTCTTGAACAGAGGGATTGTCTTGGGTGATAGATTCTTTTTCTTCTTCTTCTGGTACTGTTACTAACACAGGATTAAAAGTGACTTTTTTCACACGACGATGAATTTTAGGAACACAACGCTTGGGCATAATGGGATGCTTCGTTTGTCCAAGCCTCAAAATCCCAACTTTTCCAGTCACGTACATCTGTCCAATGAGGGTGTAAATCACAAGCTACACACACATCTTCGTACACTGCTTCCGTACGTAAAAGTTGACGAATCTTTTTTTCTTGGAAAGGTCGAGACGTATCCAGATGAAAACGTAAGGCTTTGAACAGAATAAGTCTCTCGTGGACATTTAAAGGAGTCACCATACTGTCTTATTTTTTGATAGGTAGTGTTCGTAAAGTGTCCACAGGGAATTGGCAGGTAAACGAAATCCCAGAAAGCAAGTCACTAAAACACACACGACACGTCGACCCCAATTCATAGGGTATAGTTCTTGTAATAAGTGTTCGTAATCTTTCACCGTGTGAATCTTCTCATTGATATCCTTCCACGGAATCTGTTGGATCACCAATGATAAAGGTTGTGGCATGGTTGTTCTCTTTTATACTTCTTTAGGTCAAAGATCATCAGTGTAGATTCAACCCAGAATTAAACACAGAATTAAATTTGCTCAAAAAGCGAAAGTGATTAATATAACGTGTAATTTCGTCCCACTGCCATTCAGGGTAACGGTTAAGAAGGATCAAAGTATCTTCAGATGTAAACGTAGTAAATTGGTAACGGAGCAAAAAAATACCCTTGATCCAGAGAAATCTAACACGTTGGTTAATTTTTGTCACTTTCCTCTTGTGAATTTCACGACACAAAAGTTCTACAGTCACCCATTGAGATTTTTCTTTAGCAAGGCCTTGCCAAACGTCCTTGTAGATCTTCTCTTGCAATTCGTGTGGTAATCCTTGAATATTATGTTTTAGAGAGGGTTTATATACTGGTCTAAGCGTGTTACACGACATGGAACAGTAGTGTCACTTCCAATCACTAGGTCCTACTAAAGGTAGGTATTGACAATTCGGAGACCATCGAGCATGTTCCAAGTAAGCGGAATCTTTCTGTTCCCACTCGTAAATGGATACACCACAACTGAAACACTTGACTTTATCCCCTTCGCCCAAGTAGAAAAATCCAGCTCTGGCTAATTCTTCAGGAGTTGGTCCAGGCAGATATTTTGGCCATTTATCTTTGAAGGTTTGGAATCGACTTTTAAAGTGGCAGTATTCAGGTAAACTCGTCGGGAACGAATATTCGACTCTCCTCACTTCTGTTCGATGTAGGTACGGTGAAATTCCTAGGAGTCCACGATAACGTGTCGCACCGCTTTCGCATCCCTCAGGTTTGACACGCACAGCATCACTTTCCAGGGTAGATATAGGGGTAGTAGTCATAGCAACGTTCCCACGATATCCAGCTGAATCGCTAATGTCACAGCGCCTGGCATCACTACAATCGCAAGGTTTAGCATCGCACTCCACTTGAGAATTCCCAAATTTGAATGATGTCTGTTTAAATGGATTCATCTTCTTTCTCACTTGGCAGTGTTAGTCACAATGAACTATTGGTCTTGGACGATATCCCTTTTTATATGCTGCCCAATTTTGACGTGACCGTACGGTAGAGTGAAGTGATTGGGAAGTCGTACTCTTTTTTGGTACACGATTTGATAGACTTTTTCCAAAGGTCGGCTAACAATTTGGTGTGTGGGTAAACGGACAATCTTGTGCGGTTCGTGGGTAGTCACTTGAAACGTTTCATCCTGTCCAGACTGTAAGGCTTCTTGTAGTACGTTAAAGTTCACCACTCGACTGGTGCGATAATTAAGAGTCAATCCTTTCACTTTACATTCGGTGTGCATTTCTCCTTGTGGGTCTCGGTATTCGTAGCCGTAATTTTTAGGACCGCCACTTGCAAAACTTAGAATCTTGTCGTCGGGATGTTCATCGGTCCAGGCTCCTAAACGGTCTCCTTCGATGACAGGGTTACACTGGTTCGGTCGGTGAATGTAGATGCAACTGTCCGTGTCAAAATACAACACACGATCTCCTAACAGTTCTAACACTTCGTACAATTTTAAGCGAGCGTGGGCTGTTACGTAAGCCGCAATGATAACATTTCCAAATTTGTCGGCTTCTACAAAGTCTAGTTCTTCTTCGTAATTGACTAAGATCAAGTCCTCACGAATGACGTCCACGTGTTTCATGACTTTGGTTGGGTCGTGAATCATCTGGAAGTAGCGAGACGGTTCGGACAAATACTCCGTCTTGGGTAAAGACGGACGTTGTGCCATTTTACCCCACAAGCAATTGAGCATCACTTTGGCAAACGATCGCCTTCCTTCGTTTTTCTCGATGTGGTCTAAAGTGATACCTTTCTGCTCCCGATATTTTTCTTTGAATATCTTTTGGTCTTCGGGAGTGTGACACCAGGAAGGATAGCCACTAGCTTCTTGTTTTAGTTTTAAAAAGGCATCCACGTAGTCTGCAAAAATACCTTTCTGTCTCTCGTCGCCCTTGCGGTATTGTTGTGTTTTGGGAAAGTGGTAAATTTCGTACACTTCTAACAGTTGATATCCCAGGTCCAGAGCTTTAAACAATTCCACGCTCACCCACGTTCCTGTCAAGGCACGTTCTTCCTGAGTGTGATGACAAGGTTGGTCTTGGTTGCACGTTTCGGCACATGTGCGACACAAAGGAAACATCAGTTTTCCTTGGCAATGGTGAGGTAAAACGGGATGGTACAAGTCTGTGGGTGGTAAGACTTTACACTTGATCAATCCTTCGTACTGTCGAATGTGGTCCAAGTCAATGTGTTCTGTCATCAATTCTGGATGCCCTACGGGAAAGTGACAATATTTGCACACGTAAGGATACAACGAACACACGTCCAAGTATTTGATTTCTTCTCCCTTCTCCTCATCCGCTTGGTACAGTAAACAGGTAGCATTCATTCGTCCTCCGTACAAACTATCCCGTGGGTTCAGGGGGTCTACCCACTTGCAACTTTCTACGATGCGTTTAAACTCGGGATCGGTTTTCAAAAGCAGATCGTACTCGTGTTCCCACATTTCCACCACCTGGTATCCTTGCTGTTCTAACTTCAAACGTCGCTGACACGTGGCCTGGTACAAGTCTTCCATGGTTCGTTGTAAAAACTGATTTTTGGTGTTACGCTGAGGGTAGCATAGGGGGCATCCGTGAAATAAGCATCCGTTAAACTCGTACACGATCTGAGGGTTTTCTAAGTCCCAACCATCCACCGAATACGTTCCAATGGTCTTTTCGCCTCCTCCGTTGCGAACGTGTTGGATCCATTTGTCTTCCTTGTCGCACAAGTAATGGAGCCAACGTAGGGCTTTGACCGAGTATTGACGTTTAACAAAGTTCGTCGTTTGAGGACTGATGACAGCTAGAGTATTTTCAGGCATAAAGCGTTTTCGGTACACTAAAGAACACGCTTTGGCGATGGTACAAGCTTCTTTCAAAGGATCGATCCCTCCGTACTCCATGAACAATTCTCGAAATTTTCCACAGCAGCGTCGTAAAATGTCCACGTCAGATCGACAGTACTTTAACATTTCTTCTTGAAAGTCAAAAGGGTCCGAGGCGTGAGTCTGGTACCAAGCGAAGAAAGCTTCTCGTTGTTCGGTACGCATGTTGTCGGGGTCGTAGTCGTCAGCCTCCGGCAAATGGGGCAGAACGGCATGTTGATTAGCTTCGGTATTGAAAAAGTGTGGAAAATAACCTTTAGCCAATTCTGTCATTCCAAACGTTTTAGGCATGCGACTCAATGGCATGGCCAAGTAACACATCGAATCTTTAAACTGCACTTGTCCTACTTGCATAGAAATGATTTTGGCTCCGTTTAAAGTCACTTGGGGTCGTTCGGTACTTTGTTCTGCATAGTATCTGAGCAGAAATTGCCCATCGTATCCCGAGAAATTGTGAGCCATGACTGTGGCATGGCAATGACAATTGCCGTAAAGTTCGATGTCTTCTGGACTCCACGTTTCGTCAATGGGGTTAAGGATCCATTGGGCAAACTTGGCTAACGTGTTTGACCCTCGAAAGATTTTTTCACGTCCTCCAGGAATCTTGCTGCAGTAAGGGCAATGACTAAAGATAGGTTCTTGGATGCACTGCTCGCACGCACGGTGAGCTACGCAGAAATTGGGAATGTGAATACCAGTTTCTTGCATGCATTCGAAATCAAAAAAGATAAAATTCCCTTTCTTCTGGGTATCATCTGATCGGGGTTGATATTTTTGAATGAAGCATTCGTGTTCCAAGTCCACGATTTGGTGACAAATATGACATCGTTTCTTCCCTCGACAAACGTGAAACTTGGTACAATTGGTACGTATGCCTTGTCCACAAGTAGGGCACAATCTCAGCAGTTGACAAGCACTTTTCTGCTGTGAACCTTGCATCTTCAAATGTTGTTGGTAACAGGTAAGACTGACAAAAGTGCGCTGACACACAGGGCAATGCACTCTTTCTTGTCCTTGGTCCAGACAAGGTTGTGAGGCTAAACATCCCTCACATTTTGATCCACAATGTTTGTGTTGTTCTCGATTGTTATAACCATAATCACATTTTTCACAGTAGTAACCGTATCCCTGGAATGCAGTGATACTGGTAATGGTATCAAAATGACCATCGTGATGATAGACATGAATGTATTTTCCGTCTTTGAAATCGTGGCCTCGAAACAAAAGTTGTCCACGCACTTCTTGAGGGTGTACTTTCAAAGTGTAATGTGGAGACAAGACGTCTTGTAATTGTTGCATTTCTGGAATGCCACAAGGAGTGTCTTTGGATATCCCCGCTTGCTGTAACAGGAGTTCTGCTTCACTTCGTTGTTTGGCTCGGTCCGATTGTTGAATAGTTTTCCAGGCTCTTTTCCATTCTACCGTGTCGTTCTTGTTGGCATACGTTCGTCCCACGACGACAGCACGGGCTAAACACATCTGGTCTTGAGGATTGTTAATTTGGACGAGGCTTCGCTTCATGCTGCGAAGGCTGTCCACCAATAACACTTTTTTGCATCGTCCGGTCCCCTGGGGAGGAGACACGTGGGTCATGAACAGTGTGGCTTTTCCATCGTCAATGTGAAACTTGTCGTTGGATTGTTGCACATGTTGAATTTTGTCAATGACTTTGGAAGGTGTTAATTCTGATGGACTAGTAAATTCGATCCAAACGGGAGACTTTAAATTATCGTGATGAATAGAAAGTCTCAAGCGATCGTCTTCTTTGGCTTGACATTGCTGTTTCAGTGCAGTTAACACAGAATCCCACACCTCAGTAATGAACCCATCTGTATTCTCCAAAGGTACATTGGACTTGAAATCTTTAAACTTTACGGTATACGTGTAAGCCGTTGTTCTAAATTTTCGAGAGGAACGCTTTTCTGTCTCTCGAATGTGATAGTAATTTTCAGGGTTAACTAAGGGTGGTGTACTTTGCTTGGACGTTGATTGTCTGGGTGTAAATTCGGGCTCACTCATGTCATCTTCAAAATCACTGGCATGAATTTGAGCCAAGACTTCAGCTACCGTGCTAGGCGATACATTACGTTTCTGTCTCTTACTGTCTTTTCCTTTCTCCACAGCATGATGCGGTCTTTTCATCTTGTCTGCAAAAAGTCAAATGACTACCTTTTAAAGACCATAACCCCTATATAATCATGTCCGATCCGTGCATATATATATAAAGGCTAGTGTCTAACGATTCAGTATTCATTTCACTCTCACATTGACCAGAACGATGGAAGAACCTACACAAGTAGAACTTCTCATTAGAGCTTTACGCGGGGTCATACGAAAGTTTTCTTCAGACCAGCCTACGGCCTACTCTCCTTCCTATCGAGATAAAAGTCAAGATACTTGCTATATCTGTAAGAAGAAAGGACATTGGGCTACAGAATGTTCAGACCGTGACAAAAACAGAAAAGGGTACAATAGAGACAAAAGTCAAGATACCTGTTATTATTGTAAAGAGAAAGGACATTGGTCTCCAAACTGCCCTAAGAAACAACAGGAACAAGAGGAGGAGGGGGAAAGGAATTCTGAACAGGAGGAGGAGGAGGAAGAAGTACCCTCCCCAAAGGAAGAACCCCGACACGTTCACAAAGACAAGAAAAGAAGACGAAACGAAACTGACGAAGAAAAAGAAAAAGCTGTGACAGTAAAGAAAATGAAAAAACAGAAAGAGTGAAACAGAAGAAAACCTATGAACTTTTTTAAAGTGGTCTTGTGTTATGTTATGTTGTGATATTGAATTGTAACGTTTGTACTAGAATACACCAGAGAGAAAAAAACGTAAGTGTCTCTTGGTTTTGATTTTGATAGTATAATTACCTACACTCACACATTCATTCACTCACACGTACATTATGGGTTTTTAAAAAAATAAAGGACTTTTGAGTTTTCATTGAAATAGGCAATTGACATAGTATTTCTTTTCGAAATAATTGGAGTGGTCCTGAAAAGGACCGTTGGTGTTTTGTGTGTTTAAAACAAAACAAACTCAGAAACGGGACGAAATCCTCTTGAGCTGTCTTAAGCCTTTGCCACGGCCAAGGCCTACTTCGGGACTGGTGGTTCCTGTCAATGATTTGGTAGAAATCACTAACGGTGGTAAGGTAGACGTAGTCACAGAGAGATCGGGTTGTTTCGCTCGAGAAGGTCTTTTTCTCTTCGGTCGTGATAAAGAAGTCTGATACATTTGTTTCAGACTCCTTAACTCAGCTAAAATATCTAAAAGTACCGTCGTAACCGTTTGATTTTCACTATTTTCTTTCTGTCCTTGGTCTTCATTCTTCTCCGTTGCTGCTGCTGCTGCTGCTACTGTTTCTTCCTGGTGTTTTCTTCTTGCTTCTTCTTCTTCCTGCTGTTGCATAAGAAAAGCTTGTTCTTCTACTTTCTGTTGTTGTAAAAATCGCTCAAATGCTTCTTTTTGTCTTTGTTTAAAATCATCGACGTGTCCATAAGAAGATACAGAAGGCAACGAAGGTTCCGGAATAAATTCTTGCGATGTTAAAAAATCCACAATATCCCAGTTAAAATCCACTTCTTCTGGATGTAGATTTGTCATGACTTTAGTAGTCACTGTTGGTCCATGACTTGCTGTCTCTACTCCTGTCTCACTCCAATTCATCGTCTTCTTACTGTCCGCCATGATTGACAACTCTGTTGAATCGATTGACTGCACACAGGCGCTAGTACCTCTATATAGAAAAGGTGACGTCACAGACTGCTCTCTTCCAATTGGATGGTTGTGACTGACTTTCGTAACGCACGTTTGGATTGGTCGATACACTCAATCCGTTTCGATCCGCTCTTCCCCTATAAATAACCGCAGTACACGACATTCGCTTCACCTGTTCTCATCACAAGATGTGGACTAACGTTGAATCGTCAACCCTTGTGTCAAGTATGCTGTTTAGGACTGACATACCCATGTATGTCAGATCATCATGGAGTGTCATTCATAGGACGGAAACAGCCTATTGGAAGAGAAGAGTCTATGTCGAAAGACAAGGTTGCTTGAAGAGAGTTCTCTTCTATGGACCCACAGTAAGGAGAAGTTTAAGGAAGAGAAGAAGATCTGTGAGATGTCCTCTATGTTAACAAGACAACGTTAACATTACACATAACGGTCCTTTTCAGGACCACTCATAAGTCTCGAAAAGATAGTAGCTTTCATTGCCACCCTTTTTTTCCCTTGTCCCTCTACAGTCCCCTATACCCATCCTATTCCCCATGTTATATTTCCCTTGACGCTATATAGACCCACTATGTTCAATTCCCCTTGACGCTATAGTATCCCAAGCTGTTTTGACGCCATAGTATCCCAAGCTGTTTTTGACTGGGATTTCCCTTGACGCTATAAATCTTGACGCCATAGTATCCCAAGCCGTTTTTGACTGGATTTTCCCTTGACGCCACGGTATCCCCATATACTACTTTTGATTTGCCATAACACATTACATTCAGAGATGATAGCATTGAAATAAAGAACATCAATCTTGAAAGCAAGATTGTTAACACTGAAATAAGCAGCGTCAACACCGATATTGCGATTGCAAACTTTCCAAAAAGCACCCCCAATCCTGCTGGGAAGATTACCATCATTGAAATAAGATCGTCAACCCTTGTGACACTTGTTAATAGCTGCAATAATCAGTGCCTAACACACGGCTCCGGTGTACTAAGTGGTTAGAACGTCCGCCTCAGATGCAGAAAGTCGAGGATACGAATTGCGGATGATTTTGTTTATTAAAAAATTATACTAGCATCTAACTTGCTTGGCATTCAGTGTTAGGACTGGTCAGTCTGGTCTCAGTATAATATACCTGAGAGTGACATGATGAATTGTACAAGAACGAGTTAGAACCATCTCGCCACTGAGAAGAAAACATTATTCCTTTAAAATAAATTGCCGCTATAAAATATATGGGTAGCAAGAATAAGGACCCAGATTTTGAAAGATAACGCTTTTCTAAAGGATAAAGATGTAAATCAAAATGATGTGAAAGATAACGCTTTTCTAAAGGGTTAAGATGTAAAACAAATGATGTGAAAAGATAACGTTTTAGAACTTAACGTGAAAAGAGCACGCCAGGAATTTGTTTGATGACAAAACTAGATAGAAAACAGAAGGTAAACTCATCAACATCATATTTTTAAAACAAAACGACAGCGCATGAAAAGACGATGAGAGTGAAACAGAAAAATGGGACACATTAAATCACGTGATCAGGTTAAAAAATAACTAATCAGTGCACCTCCCCCTACATTTGGCTCTGCATTTTTGGTATAAAGTTGAAATGCTCTTTTATACCTCAACATGCTTAGGCCTGACTATGTTGCAGTTTTCTATAAAAAAAATTAATCCTGTGAAAATTCATATATCTATTTTAAGCCTTGTAAAATAATGACCACGCTTTTTTTCTTCTGTTTTAGTATGATGCATGCCAACATATATCAAGATAATATTATGTATGCAAAATCATTATAAACAAAATAAACTTAAGAATGCAAGAATGTTTTATTTGCCCAGATTTTAGAATAACATGAAGGCTTGCAAGAAACAGAATGGTGAAAATAAAGGTTAATTCGTTGATTGGATTCAGGACATGGTCATTTAAGAGTTATGCGTTGGTACGTCACTGTTTTTTAAATTTATATGTGTAGTTTTTCAGTCTTCTTACGATTCTGAAGCGCTAAAAGACTCGTGATAAAAAGTCGAATCGAGCGAAGGGTTGTGGTCACACTTGCACTCCTGGTGTTTTTTTGTATTACCAATAAGGGTAATTCGTGTTGTCAGAGATTTCGCTGTACTTTATTGATTAAACATCACTCCTGTTATATGACACAGACATTGGTATGCCTGCCCAACAACAACTTCGCCATTTCGTGTCTGATGCCAGTCCTTACTCTTCCATCAATGCTCATCGTCGAACAAACTGGTCACTGGACGAATCATTGATAAACTGGACGAATCATTGATAAACTGGAAGAATCATTGATAAATTGCGTTCGGTTTCAATTTCTTTCTGGGGGAACCCCCTCCCCCCAAACATAAAAGTAAAACGTTTTTATGTGTGCGTGTGCACCATCCGATATGTAGTTATTTGTGTTAATTTTAGCTAGATTTACATTTCATTTTCCCCAGCGGGATTTTAAAGTTTTGAAAGAGTAGATTTTTTTCCCTAGTGTTTCTAAAGAGGGTTTAAAGACGTGGGAGTTGATCTACCCTCATTCGGATCCACTTTTTTCTTCTTTTTTGACCATGGCTAGTGATCTCCTATATCCTGTGTATGCTATTTGTGTTAATATATATATATATATATATATATATATATATATATATATATATATTGATTTGAATTATATATTATATACTATTACTTAATCGTAATTATTTGTCCACATCTAAAAATCATCTTCGTTATAAAGTCCGTAATTTGTCTGATTAAGCTTTTGTTGAAATTTCCGTCTAGGAAGAGTATCAGCCGTCTGTCATATTTGTCTATCTTCATGATTTACATTATCAGTTTGATCCTGTCTTCCTTTGTTTTGTCACATTGAGTCATCGTGTGATTTTTTTATAAACGGGGCATTTTTGCATAGAAGGCAACAAACTGGGGTCTGTATCATTCGTCTTCTTATTGCCACTTCGCCTGTAAGCCAGGCGTTGTGAAGGTACTTAAAGATTATACTTTGTACCTTTGGTGAAGTGATGTCGGACCAATGCCTTCAAACTCTGTCCCATTAAATATGGGGTTTAACTTCTTCTAGTTAATTCTTAATTAGTTTAGTAGTATATGCCCTAATGCAGTCATGCGTCTTATTATTTTCTAGTTCCCATAATTTGTTCTGTTCCCTAAACTTATATAATTCTTTAGTGCTCTTATATAATCGTGGTACGTCTATTATCTTACTCAATATTTTGTTAGTGTAGATATCGTGTCTGTTTCTCATTCCACATCCAAGCCAAAAAATGTATAATGCTTCCCATGGTGTTTGTGGTGTGCATCCTATACTATTAAATCTATTTAATATATTTTTACATTTTATTAGGATTGGATTGGGTAAGGCTAATCCGCCCCTCAGTTCTGACCTATATAATGACGACTTCTTATTATAGTGTGTCTTGAAATTCTAGATTTAGTCCACTATTGCATTATCTATAGTTTCTAGTGTTTTGTTATTAATGTCCAGAGAGTTTATTATATATGCCAGATTAGAATACATATGTGTTTTTGTAACCTGTAAACGTTGTATTAGACTAAGTGGCGTCAGTGCCCAGAAGTTTATTACCTCTTTTATTTTTTGTTTTACTTTAAAACAGTTTTTTTTCCTCTTCGTTTGCCCTAAAGAATATTCCTAGGAATTTAACTCTAAGTTTTATCAGATGTGGGGGTAATTCAGGGTGATTACCTCTCCAGTTTCCTATTTTTAAAATTTCCGTTTTGTCATGATTTATTTGCGACCGCGAGGCCTTACCAAAAGCTTCGTATTCCTTTTGTAAGAGCAAAAAGGATTTTGGGTCTTTTATATAGTTTGTGAAATCATCAGCATGTTGTAGCATCTTAGACTCCTCTGTCAAGTTTGGTGTTTTTATTCCTTGTATATTAATGTTGTTCCTGATTTTTATACTCAGGATTTCAATCGCTATTACATATAATAGCATTGATTTTGGGCAGCCTTGCCTCACTGATCGTTGTATTTCGAATTTATCCGTTATCGCCCCATTTACTTGTACATTTGCAGTTATTTTATTGTACATTATCTTGGTCCATTTTTGGAAGTTTTTCCAAAACCAAATATTTTCAGTACCTTTTGTGTGTAATTATGTTCTAATATGTCGAAAGGTTGTTAAGTCTGTTCTGTCACCTTTCCCTTTATGATAGTGATCAAACCTTCCCTCATTAAATCTGTCATTAAGTCATTATTTAGAAGTGTGTGATTAAATAAACTTTCTAAAAAAGGTGCCACCTCATTCTGGATTTTTTTAATAAAATTCCGCCTTGAGGCTATCTCGCCCTGGGGATTTTCCTTTTGTAAGCTCTTTTATTGTGGTCTGCACTTCTTCCACAGAAATGAGTTCATCACACAAATGTTTGTGTTCTGTTGAAATCTTTTCGCACTGTATTGATTCTAACTATTGTGTTATTGATTTTATCTCTTTGTTTTCAGACGTATACAGATTTGTGTACAATTTTTGTATTCCTTTCATAATTCCTGTTTTCGTTGTCACTTCTTTCTCATTAAATGTTCCAGTGTCTAGTATTTTCTTCACCCCTTTCCTTTTTTCTTCCCTTTTATATAATTCCTTTGCCTGAATGTATATGTAGTGAAATTTTCCTGCCCTTATTTCATTCCCCTTTGTCTCCCATTGTTCTAATTGTTCTAGTTGCTTTGAATAATTATCCCTTTCCCTTATCGGTGTAGTTTCATTATTTAGTTTCCGTTTTAATTCTGCAATCTGGGTATTTTGAATGCACTTACGCTTAGTTGAGTGATATATTGCTAACTCTTTAACTTCCTTTTTAAATCTATCCCAATCCACCATTATATTAGTTTCAAATGTTCCCTTTTCAGTTGTGATTATTTTAGGAATTTCTTCTTTTATTTCCCTAATCAAATGTTCGTCTCCAAAAATAGAGTTATTAAGTATCCATTCTCCATTTCTCCATTTATTTCTATTTTTTATCACCATTTCTAATGTTATTTCTTTATGGTCCGAAATTTTAAAATCTAAAATGTCCGCTTGTTTGTATCTTTTAGGTTCAAAATTTCTTACGTAAAACTTGTCTAGTCAACTTGCCCCTTTTCCTACTGTATTTATTCCTTTGTTTAAATATTTGTGTGTATGTTAAGTTTTTAATATATTTAGTCTTCTATACACATCTGTGAGTTTCTGTTCTTTTAATATTTTACCCATAATTTCCTTTGAAGATTGATCGATTGTCGTTAATTGGCCTATCCTATCCACATTTTCTCCCAACCAATTAAAATCACCTCCCAACACTAGACGCTCTGTTGTATAATTATTTAAATATTTACTTAAGTTTAGTACAAACTCGTGATTTCTATTTCTTGACACAGGGCTATAACATGCAGCTTATCTATTTTTACATGTAAGACTCTCCCTTTCGAATTATTCCCTTCCTTAATTAGTTCCCAGTTTCTCCTACTTCTTTCGTTATAATTGTTGCTACACCCGCTTTAGTGTCATCGTACATACTGTAATTTGTGACAGCTATTGCGTCCATTTTATCTTCTAATTTACCAATTATTTCCTTACTGAGTTTGTTCTGTGTTTTCTGAATTAGTATAATTTCGTAATTTTTTAATTTTATCAGTTGTGCAATTTTAGCATTATCTAAGCCATTTATGTTTATTGACGTAATACAGGTGGCTATGCAAATATTGGTTGTAAAAGTATTTAGTTCCAGTTCTCAGTGTTATAGTGAATACTTTAAAAATTTAAAAAAATAAATAATTTAGTGAAGAGTGGGGCACTAGCCCCACGTTAGTTCGTTCCCTATCGTCTATTTTTTCCCCTGCTGTCAGTTGTTTGAGTCATATTTGTATTCATATTCATATTCGGTCCAGTTTCTTGTTTGTTTTCCTTGTCTTGATGGGTTGTATTTATTTGGACTTCATTGTCTATCTCTTCGTTTGAGCTGTCCGAACTCAGGTTCTTCTCTTTGTATTCTCTCACTTACTTTTTGGACTTTTTCTCTTCTTTGCTCTGTTGGAAGAATGTTTAATAACTTTGATAATTCGTTTTCGTCACGTAACGATGACCCCGATAACGTTTTGTATTTTCTTTTTCTTTGACTTGGGATTGGTGTGGAAGTCAGTGGTTGTAAGCCACTTAGGTCCGTTTCGTCTACTTTGTCTTCTATGTTTTCACTTTTTTCTTCTTCAATAGGTAGTACCTCATATCTGTTTTGTGTCTTTATCAGTTTCGTGGGCGGGATTTTTTTGGTAGTTTTCTTTGGCGTCTGGTAGCCGTCTGATTCAATATTTTGTGATTCCATATGCATTTGGTCCTCTTCTCTTTCCATATGTTCTGCATCTTGTGTGTTAGATGGTTCTTTATCTGTTTTATTTCCTTGCAATTTCCCTGCATAGCTGTTTGGATCAGCTAACCTTTTTGGCACTTTGCAATCTTTAGGTCCATGTTCCATGTTCCGACATCTTGGGCACGATCTTTCAAGGTCAGATCCTCTGTACCAGGAGCGTAGTAAAAACAAAACCTCGACATAAAAATGTGGGGATTTTCTTTGCTTCCTCCCTCGGTACCTGAATTATCCTTTCTCCACTATGAATGCTTTCATAACCGTAGCAGTTTGCTTTTTTTGTCGTTTGCTATCTTTATTTTGTGAGTTTTCATGAGTTTATCCACATTTCCTTGTGTGTCAATTTCCAGGGGTAGTCCTGAAATAAATACGTCCACCGCTTATGGCTCTTTTCCTCTAATTATGGGTTCTGTGTCCATGAATTTAACTCTACATCCCATGATTTTTAATTCTCTGTTTGGAAAGGTTTCTTAATTTTCTTGGGATATTGTACGTACTTATTTCTCCCGCCGTATTGCAGTCCTTGGATACATTCTAAGTCTATACCCATCACTTGCATTGCCGTTAAACTTCCGTTTGTCTAGGTAGGCGTTTTACCCCACCAAATTCCATGGTTTGGAACCCTTCCATGTGGCATGCCACCATTCTCTGTTTTCCGGGTTCTCCGTCAATGAAAGTGTTGAAGTACTCCGACAATTTACTTCTTCGTCTTTCCATTCTAACCTAAAGTATTAGTCTCTTACTGTCATCGTACTAAAAGCGAATAATAGTTCTAGGTACTTTCCTAAAAAACAATTAAATGAAACAAAACTTGAATACAAAATTAGAAAACAAATGTGAAATAACACAATTTCTAAGGAAAGGTGCTGAAAATTGCTGGCGAAATGTAATAAAGTCTCAAAATTATTCTGTAGTTTATTACGCTACTAAATCCATAGTGTACATGAACGTATTCTTGGATAACTAAAGGCGAGTATTACTCACTAATGTTCCCACCTTTACCTGAATATTAATAAATATTATCCAAATAATCCAAGTATATTTTAGTGAATACCAGTTGACTTTCGTGCGGTCTGGTGCGGGCCATTTTTCGAATAGGAACAATCACTTTTCTTCTCTACAAGAAGAACCGTTCGGTTTCACTGACAGTTTTTCGTCGTTTCTTCTCGGAGAGCGACAAGCGCGGGTGACCTTTACGTTTTTGACTCTCTCGTGTGTCCGCCATTTATGTTTATAGTAGATATTTAAAGCACTGATTCCTGCATGCAATGCAATGAGAGATAGAAAGCTAACAGGTGAGGATTGTATAACATATTGAGCTATGTGGCTGACAAGTGCCTTCGGTTTTAACCTCCTGTCATTGACACTGTATACACAGCTCTAAGGCCCAGGTAAATGGCACTGTATACACAGTTCTATAATCCATGTCACGGACACAGTCTGCACAGTTCTAAATTCCATGGTACTGACAGTGTATACTCACTTCTGAAGTCCATGTCACGTACACTGTATGCGCAGTTATAATGTCTATGCCACGAATACTGTAGCTACAGTTGTACAGTACATGTCACGGACACCGTATGAATACCAATGCAATTTTGGAAGTGTAGTTGCAGAACTTAAATAGGCTAGCCAAACTCTTAATCGGTTGAACGAGAGCTTTTGAAATTCATGTTATAAATTAGGTTCGTATTTTACCATCAACTCATATTAACAAATATGTAGAGATAATGTCTTACCATACTTAACACATTAACCCCTAGCGACGAGTTTACGGGGCATGAGGTAGTAGCCTACTTCCATGGTCTGTAGCGTCAAGGTCATGTAAGCAACACTAAAGCAGGTGGTATTATATAAAGGTAGACAGATTTAGCTCTACAATGATACCAAATAATCTGATCATTTAAGTTTCACTACAAAATACAGAGAGAAAAAAACCTAAGTTTTGAACCCGTTTTGTTTCCACCTAAAATTGAAATTGTCCAGGTTTTAGACTTTATGGCCTCAGATATACGGCAGACCGGTCTGAAGCGCACACAGAATCCGTTAAGCAAAACCAAATGTGCAACTTTTCATCTTCTACTCATGCGCCAGCACACTAGCCAATGAATAACATTTGCCTTTAGCACAACTAGCCATTTGTCTAATGGAATATTGCTTGGAAGTCGATATATTAGGATGTATTCAGAAATAGTCCTCAAAATGTGTTTCTTACTCGCATTTCATGTGAAAACAATACAAACCATCAAGGGTTAATGTGTTAAAGAGTATTAAAGAAATTACAAAACGTTGCATGCTTTGTAATGTATCCATGGTCATTGTGACTGATCATTTAGTGAAGTAAAACATAATAATGTTCAAAGAAAAAACTTTACACAACACTCGTTTTACCTGAACTCAGCGTCGCATGAACATCAGCTAACACGGTCTTTAAAACAGGCACACGATAATTGTCACTCATGTTTAGAAACATCAGACAGCGCAATCCTTATTAGACAATATACATTAGACAACAGTCTTTTTAGCAGGACACAATGTAATTTTTACTCAGTACGACACACATTAGACAACAGTTTTCGAAACAGGACACAGAGTAAGTATCGTTCATTTTTAGAAACGTCGGACAACAAGGTCTTTTGAAGTGGGAACACAGTAAGTGTCGCTTATATTTAGAAAGATCAGACTTAAAGTTTTTTTTGTCCCTCACTATATTTATTAATATCAAACAAAGCTTGTCATTAAACAGACCACGCTATAATATTTACTACTTTTTGATATAGAAACATTAGAAAACACAGTCTTTAGAACAGGTCACAAAACAATTTTTACTCCTAGTTGGAAACACCAGACAACACGGTCTTTTGAGCAGGTTACACAATAAATTTTACTCCTGTTTGAAACGATCAGATACGACAGTACGTAAAACAGCACGCATTGTAATTCTCACTCCTATTAAAAATAACACATTTATAAATATCAGACAACACGGTCTTTTGAGCAAAGTACATTAATCTTCACTCATTTTTGTAAATAACAGATAAAACTAGTAGCGTACTAACGGTGTAGGTGGGGAAGGGCGGTAATCTTTGGCATCAGACATCTTGGGCCGCTAAAACTTATTGGGTCTTCATCGTCGCCCGGGCAACATTTATCCTTAGTAATCCACTAGCAAACACAGTATTTTAAACAGGGCACAATGTAATTCTCACCGGTGTTTAAAACATCAGACAAAGCAATGTTGACGCGGCACAGAGTAGTTTTCACTCATTATTAGACACATCAGACATGACAGTCTTTTGAACACGACTTCCAAGTGGGTACGGAAAGCATGGGCAAATATATGGCCTATTATTTTAGACAGACGTTTGGGTGAAGGTATACAGGACTTTATTGTGCGGGATTTTTGTGTTTACAGTATTTGGGAAGCTCTAGCCAGAATTGAGGGTAACCTCACCAAAATAAACATTGCGAGTCAAACATTTACACGTAGTATGTACAGTTAAACAGGAATTAAATGATGCGTTGTCAAACATAAAATATATCAGGGAATATCTCATTCCAAACTTTTAAAAGCTGTACATACATGCAAATAAAGCTAAGAGACGTATATTGTATTCTGTTCTTCATAAACAAAAGTATACTTGCGTTGTTGTCTATAAATACTTTACTACAGTATGCACAATATGTTTATGTTTTTGAACATGTCATGTGTTTGATAATGTAGGTATCAATATGTGCCTGACTTGTTATTATTTTCTTAGCTAATTTGATAATTGTACTTAATTTTAAAATGTAGTTTTCGGCCTATTGTATCATCTCTAGTTGGATTGGGAAGACACATGTGAGTATATTGGTTTTTATTATTAAGCAAACCCCTTTGTTTGTTTCTTTATTTTGTATAAATTGTTCAATTTCAATGTGTGTTGTTATAAAGGATCTTGTGGCAAACTTAAAGGTTATTTCTAAATGCCACTTCATTGAGTCTAACCATTTATGGTACCCTGTTATCTGAATCTAACCATAAGGATGGCTTGTATTATCCGTGTCTAATGATTAAGGAAGATCATGTTGTATATATATATATATATATATATATATATATATATATATATATATATATATATAATAGGTATTACTTATATATATATATATATATATATATATATATATATATATATATGGTTCAACCATTAGGTGGATGATGTCATCCGCGTCTAAGGTAGATCATGTTATATATGTCTAACCATTTTCATTTATGATAATATATGCATAATAAATGAATTTATACAAAGGTACATACATTCATCATGAAAACTTGTTGTAGCAGCCAATGAACCTATTGTATATCACGTCACAGCAACAAACCCTATTGGGACATTGTTGGATAGAATGGATAAATGACAATATGGGACTACGACCTGTATTCTGTTTTTCAAAGCTGAATAAGGTGAATACCTGTCTGGTTCGGTTTTAAATTTTATGGTGATGCTAAACAAATGAAAACAAGATTTAGACACAAATATAATCGTTTATCTGCCGATTGTACTTGTGTAAATGGAAATCTTCCTTAGTCGACAATGTATAAATTATTTTAACTTTTCCCTTGTTAAATTATTATCATTGAAAATGTATCTTATTTTTTTATAACTAATGCAGCAAACTGTATTAAACTACGTGTGGCATAGTTTAGGAATCATGATATAAGACAGTTTAAACAGTAATCAGATATTTAATGTCATTATGCTGAAGTACTATAATGTACATGACATGAAGGAACTTTTTGATACTATATCGATCACTTGTATTTTAGATTTCCTGAAGGAAGTAAATCTTTATTTTAAACTTTAACTTGTATTTCATCAACTAGTGGATTTTTATCTAATTCAAATACAGCCCATTACTTTTCAACATCTTTTCATCAACATACACCATTTACATCTCGTGTTGATTAGGAAACTTCATATTTTACTGTTACCAACAACTTATCATTTTATATTGAACTATTTGTTTTTCTTATGTCGCTGGTCGATATTAAACCTTTAGCATTTATAACCATGTATAAATATAACTTATTGTATGGAGCTAAATAGCCTAAAAGTGCTGGTGAGCCGTTAAAAATCAATCAATCAATCAATCGTTCAATCATTATGCTGAATATAATGATTTTTCCCCATTTATCCGCACAGTCGGACCACTGTTGTCAACACAATTCTTCAAAGCACCGAAAATGGACATTTGCTAAAAGATTTAACTGCCTATATTAGACATGAAGTAACAAACCAGATTGAACTATGTTTTTTTTTTAAATTTAGGCTTATTGAAACGTTGATGTAATTTAAACCAACAGTGTTTAGCATATTTTCGAACACCATGTATACGCATGGATGTGTTAATAAAAATCATTTAGGTTGTTATCTATGACTTATCTATTACATACCTTCCTGTTCTAGTTCCAGAATCCTATCTTGGACTATTCTGCAAGTAGCTTCTTGTGATCTTACAGTGGCCATCGTGTCTTGAATGTCGATAAAAACGTATTGTCTCTAGGTGAAGTGACTTGTTAAGCAAATTGTTGTGACGATGTTAGTTAGGCCCGGTCTGCAAAAGATAGATAGCAAAGGTGCAGTCGAAATCAAGGAATAGCTATTATTAAATTTAGAACGTATCGAAAGGAAATCAGCTTGTCTATAAAAGACCAACGTCTTACACATACATTAATTTACTATTATATGAATGCCAAAACTATAGGGGTTCCAAAATTAATGAGTGGCCAATAGCGCTCGTCTTTATAGATCCCCACCATCTCATATCTGTCTGCGTAGGTGTCGGTGTGGCTATGATGGACATGCGAGTAAACCGCCAGTAACTTTCCGTGGTTCGGTAGATGTTACTGAGGTGTTTCTTCCACTCTTTACTGAGGCGCCATGGATAACCTATCTTTGATATAAGGTGACAATGAACTTCGAACCAACATCATCCCAATAAGTCAAGAATATATACAAGGCGCATGTACACTTAAAAAAACACAGTATACTATTGCTTCGCAAACAAGACGGGAAAGAGTATTCACGCATTTGTCTTAGTTCATGGTATGGCCGTGCGTCTGCCGTCCATCATCCTTAGTGCTGTTTGTCAATACATGTAAAGGGTTCTTTAATGAACAGGACTTGATCGATCTTGGTGTGTAATTTATTCTATTGAGAATGGGATGTAGTTAATTATGGACGATGAAAAGAGCATACTTGCGTTTACGTGGCTGAATGTACAAACACCTAGATCCTTTATTATCAGACTGGTTTTTATGGAGGGGTCCCTTACCTGTTTCTTCTTGTTCTACCCTCCCCAAAAAATTAAATTCCTTAAAAAAATAGTATTTATTGCAGCAAATGTATGCACCAGAGTGCTTGTCAGATACCGTACTTCACTCACGTTTTTTCTGAACTCAAACATGTTTTGCATGTGCGTGATTACCATAAACTAAATGCTTCGATATTACTGTGATTCAATTAATCCCGTATACAGTAACTAGATAGGAATTCCCGTAATTCTTAGCACATTGTGAATTTGGTTGGATCTATACCTGCACAATACGTTGACTAGATAATAGTCCTAAACAAAGACAATATAAATATGCATTTTTGTAATTTTTATAATTATTTCAAGAAGACTGATACTTAAAATGTTTATATAAATCCCTCAGAATCCAACTTTCCTTAATTTATACCATGAAGGTCATCTTCGCTCCCTGTGCAAAATAGCTTTGCTATAAACAAACCAACCACACACAGCAGAGAATGCCATCAGCATACAGCAATGTACTAGGTCGTGTATAGGTTACATGACCCGACATTGAAAATATGTTTCTCTTGCAATATGTATACCTGTTTCATATGGCTTGTTCACGATAATCCAAACATATACTGTATAGAAAAAAGGATAAGGAAAATAATGAATTAATGGCCAGATGTCACCGCAGAACTTCAAAGTTAATATTCATGTTTTCAGTTATTTATTTATTTGATCCCAGTAACCCCAGTAATGGTACCAATCTTTCTTTCGCTCCGTCTCTCCATCAGATACAACTATGGGTCGAACTCATCTTTCTCTCCTTTTTCTTCCTTCATTTTCCTCCCAAAAGATCCACCCTCATTACAGCAAGAATTACTCCCGATGATGCTACAGCTATAATATAATGAAAGCACCTCAAATGGCAACGTTTATAACAAGAATTACATCAATAAAGATATTAATACTCCGTTGTTTCTACAAGTTTGTATGTTTGGGTTGTAAAATATACTACCAAACAATATTTTGAAATCTGCATGAAGCACTCAAGACCTGTCCGCTATATAATTTATGCACCAGTAAACATCACCAATTCTCATATATAACAGCCAACTTGAAACGGTCATTGCGCCATATTGAATCTATTAGTATGTATGCCTTTTTACCAGAATGTTATATACAATTAAATCTGACATTTACTAAGAGAAAATTACGAGTTAGAGAGACACAACCAGGAACTAAAACGTATGTTATATAAACATTATACACATGGCTACTCATAGGGAGACATGTGCAGCATTATAATAAGATACATAACAAACTTAGCAATACATATAGGCAGATGTAAAGACACAATCTAACCACTTGCATCCCACACAAACTGCAAAGTAGTCATTCATTTTCTCCAGGTATCACATTATCAACTGTACAAATCCTGTTTTGCGTTTTCATCCAGAATGTATATGTGATGATTGCCTCCAAGCGTTTTACGAACTGAATACTAGTCTACTGCCAAGTGCAAAGTGTTTAAAAGGTAATATATTCAGGGCAGCTGTATCAGTATGAATACTTCTTATATATGTTATTTACAAGGAATCGATCTTTCGTCTTCAAACAAGGTTATTATCAACACATACAATGCTTAAGAAGGACGTGGCTCATTCAGAGGAATCACTTAAAGTTATCGAAAAAGCCATATTATTGTTCAAAGTGAGCCACATAAACCCTTTCAACATTGAGATTATCACAATGAAACTGCTCTTTACTCCGAGATTACAAAACAATCCAAACCCTTAAAATGGCCTCTACTTAGACGCTGCCTTGACTACTTGTTGTGTGCATAATACATTATTGCTTTGTGACGGTAAATTGTTTCATCTGATTTAAAGGCTGTATTTCCACTTCATTTTGTAAAGTTAATAAAGTGTCACACTTCTGTTTCATTCCTGCTAAGTTCATAGTTGGATTGGGGGTGCGGGTGGTTTCACCATATGTAGACGAAATATTAGAGTTGTGTAGAGGTGTCTCGTGGACTAGGTTGGGGTGGAGTTCTCGAGTATATTTTAATATTATTACAGAAGACCCACCCTGGATCGTTTTTGTGAGAAATTGAAGTGATAGAGATATTCAAGGCTCCAAGCCCCTAGTCAGGCATACCAACAGTTCAATCATTGAATACAGAAAATATGAAATTCAACTGAACAACAATTTAATATCATATAATACCAGATAGTCATTTCTCAAACAAAATTCAAATTTCAGGCCCTATCACTCGTGTTTCACTCGATCAAGTGACGGCTGATTTCATCATCTGACTTAGTGTGATAGATTTTCTTCTTGTCCTGTATTCCTACTCATCTATATTATGCTTCTCTGGAATATTACTCCAGTTTCCCTCCAGCCCGTCTAACTTCTGTCTGCGTTCTCTATTTGTCTTGTTTCCTAGAGATTCGGGACCAACTGCACTAGGGTGTTTCCCTCTGCCTCCTACAGTTCCTCTGGTTCCTAATAGCTTTGTCTGAAGCTCCTTTGTAATTCCCAGAAAAACAACGTGTCCCGCCAATTTCGAATGACGTCGGAGTAGCTTATCTTCCAACATAATTCCCGCAAGATAGTTAAGCGACTACTGCCGTTTAATTCTCAAGATACTATATTTAAGCTTGCGATTTCAATGGTGGCAACACCCTGCTCAACTCCAAGTGGATGTCGATTCACCCATGGCTTACATTATTAGCAGACATCGCCCCCTCCCGTCAGTCTGTCAAGGGTGGATTTATAACATATATACTTGATGTGCCTTTGATCCAACACAGGAAATTCATTACTTACCTGTGAACCATGTTATGGCCATGTGATATAACTGGCTTTGCCAAAATATGCGCCAGTCATAAGTTTTATGGTCATTTGACATACCTGGCTTGACATCTCATTGTTCGCAAGACTGACCTTCCTACACTTATGGGGCGGAATTATTAGCATCTGGGTCTAGCACATACATCTTGCAAGCTGGATATTATTCATTACACCGTGTCAAGCTGTGGCCCATAAATATATCGAATTGTATACCGAGAAAATGTAGTTATATGTACCATTTCATGTAAAAACAGAACTTTTATACCGATATACCTTACTGTAACTGTAAATGTACGTAGCTAGCAAAATAGACCGTCAACTTTTGAAACTTTATTAGCTATTCGAGATACCCCGATATTGCAAACAAAATATGGTGTTGTAATTTAATTGTATACACGTGAACTGAATTCGAAAAATTAAAATGTCTTTGCCATCTCGCTGACCGATACGTTTTTCTCCAGATGTCCTGAGCAACAATATACAGAGCCTTAAATAATAAGATTCTCTGCTACTAATGGTCGAACAATAACTTTAACGGAACAATATTTTACCGACTGAATCATGATACACCGGATAAATTATTATCAGGTAATGCACATCTAAATAGTGTTTGTTTCACTTGTTAGACCCATGAAATATGTATCACGGGTGATATAAGCTGTGTGCCGAAGAATTACATTAGAAGAATGTGTGTGCCGACAAATTACATTAGTTGCAATGACTTGTAATAATGCTTGTCAAAGTTTTAGATCCACTACATCATCAACCAAAGCGAAATTGTCTTTGTACAAGAGTCGATTTGTTTTTGCTCGGATTCTTGATCATGCAAGATAAATAATAATTCAAGATCGCGTAACATTTCGCACTTGGCTAATACATGAGAAAAGGGGTGCGCATTTTCAGCAACTTCTTGACTTTTAATATGCGTTTTTGTATTTGCTTCTTCTCTACTAGTCTAATTCGCCGCATATTTATACTAAACTGGAATATAATTAGTCAGAGTCACACTGACGGAGACAAGCTATTTTTTAAATAATTGAGTTAATGTTGAATCTCAAGTTTGTTGCTCATCAATGTATGAAATCCAGTCGGATATTGTAAGGTCAATGTCAACTATAATTGTACGGTGTTACGCATAATTCTTTCGAAACGTACATTATGATGATGTACAAACTCTGAGCTGTTTATTATGTATGTATGTATGTATGTATGTATGTATGTATGTATGTATGTATGTATGTATGTATGTATGTATGTATGTATGTATGTATGTATGTATGTATGTATGTATGTATGTACAGCGCCGGATTAAGCACCGTGGAGGCCCATAGGCAGTCAAACTTTTGGGGCCCCAGACCTACGGTCACGGTCTCATGGGGGCCCCTGGGGGCCCCTAATGGGGCCGATAAAGTCGCGTGGCCCATAGGCAGTTGCCTACTCTGCCTAATGGGTAATCCGGGACTGTGAATGTATGTATGTATGTATGTATGTATGTATGTATGTATGTATGTATGTATGTATGTATGTATGTATGTATGTATGTATGTATGTATGTATGTATGTATGTATGTATGTATGTATGTATGTGTGTGTGTATGTGTGTGTGTATGTATGTATGTATGTATGTATGTATGTATGTATGTATGTATGTATGTATGTATGTATGTATGTATGTATAATCTGCACCATGATCTATATATCCGCACCATGATCAACCCAGATAAGACAATTTTTATGAAGATCTGGAGTCCTTATTGCAGAAGTGCCAAGGGCAGAAAAGCTCATACTCAGTGGTATCTTCAGTGCGAGAGTTGGTACATATCTCTAGTAATAGCCAGGTGTCATTAGGAAAAATTGGACTAGGCAAATTTTGAAGTGCGACAGCAACGGACTTCTTCTACAGAGAAAATATGCTGAATATGACTACCTAATTACCAAAAAATGAATTTTTTTCACCAAACCACAACAAGACGTTCTGGATGTACCCACGCTCCAGGCACTGACATCATTTGTATATACTGTGACAAAATATGACATCGATTAAATTGTGAATTATTGTTGCAAAAACGGGAAATGCCAATTTAACTTCCTATGTGCCAGGTGACCTATTAAAGGAAGAATCCAATGCATTTGTTACACGGCTTAATCTACTATCCAAAAACAACCATTGAGCAGATACCATAGACAAATTTCATATAAACAATGCATACAATAATATTCTTGATGTGGAAAGATTGCCAGAACAGCTGTCAGCTGCAGATACTGCCTGAGCATTGACTGACGAGGCAATTCACATTATTTCACCATTATTAAATTTTTAACACTACACTGATTACTGCCCTTTATGCTTTAAATTCAGGAACATGAAAACACAAAGTAATTCTGATTAATCTTTTCCTAAATAGCGTGGCTTCTTTTTCTAAGCCAGCATGTGTGTTATTCACGTATTTAAAAAACAACTATAAAATATACGATTTGAAAATAATGTTGTTATTACATTTCATCACGAAACCATTATTGTGCTGGATTTGTATATTACTCTCTGTCTGAGTTCCTCACTGGATTGTAATGTTACTATTCTATTCTGGGAAAATCATGTTTGCTGCATTATAAACGTTGTATTACTGGTAGGCTTCCAGTATGAATACATTTTTTCAATTACTGAAAAACAACTAAACATGTCAGATTTAAAATACTAAATTAAATATTTGTAAAATGCAGTGCCAAGTTAAAGTCTCTCTCTCTCTCCCTCTCTCTCTCTCTCTCTCTCTCTCTCCACTATGTTTACAAGGACTAAGTTAAAATCAAACTTGTTCAGCGGCCTTCCTAATTATTACTGCATAAAACCAAGGAACTCTTGAAACCTTTGACAAGTATAGGTAGCTTTATAAATATGAACACCAGAGTGATTAGTAGATTCACTACCGTCATACACTAAAGTCATTACCTAAACGATTGATCTATTATTGATCTATTTTAAGTCTAAACTCAACCACGATATGAGCATGTTTAAAGTCTAAAGTCAGCCATGTTTTTCACCTATAGCGAGTCAGAATTCAAACATGTCTCCCGCCTATACCTAGTCTGAACCAAACCATGTTATGCATTTGTGTCTATGCCATATAATAAATACATTCCAAAATAATGTCATTTCTAGTTTGACATATAATTAATACATTCCAAACTAAAGTCATTTATATTAGATACATTAATAAGATTTGAATTCCTCTTTGGTTTTAAGTTTTATCACGGGGAATATGATCATAAATTTGTGTAACTGGACTGACAATTGAACAATATTCTGACTAGAAAGTTGTTCCAGTTTCCCATGAACATTGGCAATACTAATGCGTATTTCTGCAGTTAGACAAATGCATGCAACAAATTCTGCAATACTTCCAAATTGTAAGCACAGATAATATGAATTCGTATCGCAATAACTAGACTGATACATACACAATATATGAATCAGATAGTAATCCCCCACCCCAATGTGAGCACAGGTAATGTTAATCTGTAATTTGTGTTGTATTATTACATAAAGACTGCTACTTACAAAATCCATCCATAATGTATAATAGATGATTGCCATTAGGTGTTATACAAATTGAAAAAAACAATTCTACTGTTAGATGCAGTTATAACAGATGTAATATTCAGGAGAAATGCACTATTATAAGGACATCTCAATTAAAGTCGTTAAGAAGGAATTGATCTTTTGTCTTTATAAAAGGTTAACATATTCGCATACAATGATTAATAAGGACGGCAGTCGTTTCAAAGGTATCAATTAAAATCAATTTCAAAACAAAAGCCAAGCTATTGTTCAGACTGAACCGTTTTAATACAGAGATTAAGACACTGAAATGATCCTCATATCGGACCCCCACACCCACACACAAACAACAAAAAAGTCAATGGCCTCTTCATGGAGTCTGTTGTAGTAGAAATCAGGGCAAAGTTCGACAACACAGACCAGTCAAATATTGGACTAGCGCAATAGATTATTATCAAACTTTACCAACATTCTGTGTTTTAAAAGAACTGACAATGTCTCGGTGGCTAAATGTCGTTGCAAATAATATACATACCCTGTACATAATACAAAATATTTGTCTGTGTAATATATTGTCGGTTTGTGACGTATTCAACTGATGCTGAGTTAGTTTATATTGTCACTAAATAAAGTGTCACGTGTCATCTGTTTTGATGCTGCTATGTTCGGTGTTGGTTGTCGTTCAAGGTATTTGACTTGAAACATTAAAGCAGGGTCCCGATAGTATATCTAATTGCGCACTGCAATACATTTAGTGGAATGTACCGATGCGTGTAGTAAACTGAAATAAGATACTAATTTACCCAACTCACTCTAACTAACCCTGAAGTGTAAGTCTCTAGTAAAATAGGTGGTGAACTTGTCAGACAGGTATTTGCTTTTCGAGACAACTGTATATTGCATTGCAATTAAATTTGGTGTTGTAGTTTAAATGTACGTGTGCTAAGTATGAACAGTGATAACATCTTTTGTAGTTGAACTGTATGTATGATGACCTCGATAAATGACAATATATATATATATATATATATATATATATATATATATATATATATATACCATCTCCTTGACCGATATGTTTTTCTCCACATGTATCTTTAGCAACCGTATATAAGGCCATACTAATAGTTCATGCTACTAAATGTGAAACAATAACTTCAACGGTACAATATCTGTCCGACTAAATCAGGTTACACTTTGTAATTATTTGTAAGTAATTCGCGTCTAAATAGTTTCTGTCTCAATTGAGAGCAAACGAGAAATATGTATCACTGTTGGTAACGGAAGCAATGGGTCCAACAATTATATTAGTGACAAGGATTTCTAATAACGTTGGTCAAAGTTTCAGATGACGCTAGATCAGTTGCGTTATTAAAAAATAATCAGAGCAGTCTTTTAAACTATAGTCCAATAATGGGAGTTTTAGATTTCATCCGTGATAATTATACCATACATGCCATTGCACCACAATACTTGCAAATGCATCCTGTTGTATAAGGATGTATCCATCTGTGTTTCCGTTCTGTTAATTTCTTCGAGAGAAAATATAATGTAATGAACGTATCTATAATTTGGACGTGCTATACTACATGTATACATATATAACTTATATATATATATATATATATATATATATATATATATATATATATATATATATATATATATATATATATAAAGAATACAAATCATATGACATATAACAGTCCTTTCAAATGCACTGGATCCAGCAAGGAATCACATGTGTTAGGGATTGATTAAAATATGCAAAAAGCTGACACGCAACAGTGCAAAACTAGAATCACTCTAGCCTAAGCGCTTTCGACTCTTAATGAGTCTTTATCAAATGCAAATACAGAACATAGACAAGACAAACAAGTAAAATACAGAAACCGTAAAATACAGAAACCGTATATATATAGGAAATTATCTCCAATCCTAGGAAGCATTTTATGCCATGCCATTTTATCATACAGTGCTTTAAAAGATGAATTTGATGAACTCAGACTTTAGGTAAACGAAAAGCACGAAACAGCACGGGAAAAAATGGCTGCAAAGAGAACTATGCTACAACTGCAAAAGTATTTTAGGACAAGACGAATTGAAATAGACAATGAAGAATTTATAGAATGTCAATGCAAGAAAGAAACACATGCAATCTTATTCCCAGACTTAAATGGACAAGGAAGACCAAGTTCAACATCAGTCCTAGTACACCTACAAATACAGGATGAAAAATTACTGAAAAATGTATACTCTATCAACTATGCAAAAAATGGATATCTCTTAAGATGTAGAGAAGAAACACCAGTGCTACCACATGGAGAAACATCGATATGTGGACAGAGAGCCATAATAAAGAGTCCAGATCCAATTTTAAGGAGAATAAAAAAGCAAACGGCAGAACTCCACATAACAGGAATACTAATAGAGATACCAATAGACATTGTGGTTATATGGTTTGAAGAGAAATTTGGAATAAAAGTGGAGAAATCGCGAATGGGACAAATACCAGGATTTAATGTCCTTAACGAGGTAAGAATTCTAGAGATAGAAAGAACAAAGCTACCTACAATCAAAAGGGCATGTTTTCTACATGGCTTCCTGATAACAACGTGGTACAAGGGATGCATACACCACAGGAAATGCAACAAATGTGGAGAAAAGGGCCATACTCCCAATAAATGTAATAGAGGGACAATTATAACTATGGAAGCACCAGAAACTATGGAAACACCAGAACTCCAAACTCGAGCTAAACAAATATCAACTCCAACCCCGAAACCAAGACAAAATAACCAACAAATGGCAGAACATTCAACATCAGACCAGCAAAATACTTTTGGGACAAACATAATCTTAGAAACACCAGACCTTCAAACTCGAGCTAAACAAATATCAACTTCAACCTCGAAACAAAGACAAAATAACCAAGAACTGGCAGAACAATCAAAATCAGACAAGAAAACCACGGTTTTGCCCATAAAGAAACTACCAACCCTTCCAGATCAAAGAGACGAAAACCAAATAATTCCCCAAGATACAAGACCAAAACAACAACAGAAACAACAAACGGACAAAAAAGAAACTACGAAACAACCAAAAAAGAAACAAAAAGCGGATAATATGATCGGCAACCAAAATCAAGATCAAAATCAAGATCATCAAGAAGGGAATAATAACACTTTACAGCAATTAGAACAACAGAGAACAGGAGAGGAAACAAATACACAAGAACAAACAACAGGAGAAATGACACTTGAAGAACAAATCTTACAAGTGCAAAAACTTCAGCAAGAAGAAATAACACGTCAATACGCACAGCAACGTCAGGAGGAAATAGACAGAATCATGAAGAGGAGAGAGGAAACAAAGAAAAAAGAACAAACAACAGGAGAAATGACACTTGAAGAACAAATCTTACAAGTGCAAAAACTTCAGCAAGAAGAAATAACACGTAAATACGCTCAGCGACATCAGGAGGAAATAGACAGAATCATGAAGAGGAGAGAGAAAAGAAGGAAAGACAGAATAGAACAAAGAAATTGTACACTTGAAAATGATGAAATGTTGGAATAAATATTATATTATCGAAGAAAAAAAAACTAAAACAAAAAACATTAAAATCATATATTAAAAAATTTAAAAAAAAAAAAAAAAAAAAAAATTATAAAAAATATATATAGCACACAATCCTACTAAGATCAAGGGAGAGCCTTTTCCTTAAAAATGGTCTGCAAAGATCAAGGGAAAAAGACCTCTCAAAAAAAATTAAAAAAATAAAAGATGAATTTGATGATGCTATGTTGAACACTTCATGTGGATAAAAAGAGCGAATACTCTAGTGATAATGTTGAAGATAATGATGCAATTAGTGAGTATAATGACAGAATTATGACCATTAAGTATAAATTGAGAAATACCTTTCATATTAAAAGACAAATAATGCCATGCACATATACCTCAATTCACATGCTCTATAAATGACTCTTACAAATAATCCAATATATTTAGGATTGGATTTAATACTGCAAAAGGTGGTATGGAAGTCATGATGTTATTAGTAATGTATTATTTGAGCTCATCTGGGTTGCCATGAGCGGAAGAC